>CAEGAG010242287.1:0-56779 GCA_903067065.1 Brachyrhaphis terrabensis | reverse complement strand
ACAAGATGGAGGATCAGATTTTAGTGTTGGAGGATTTCTCTTTAGTCTTTGGCTGAAGACCAGGAGACATTTCTGCTGCTAGCGCTAGGCTAACATGTTAGCTTTGGTTGTATTTACCCAGAATTCCCTGTGCTGTAGTCCACTTCCTGCTTTTGGAGCGTTCACATCTGCATTCAAACTGAACCAGAGTTCACTTCAACCAAACCCAGACCGAGGTTTGAAGGACCAGAGGTCAGAGGTCAATTACCATTCACACCATTGATTTTAGACAGACGGACTGGAGTTAGATTAAAACGGACCAAACAGGGTTTGGTGTGACTGCAGCCTTAATCCCATATTAAACAGGTTTCCATGGTTTCCTTCTTACGTCTCTGGATTATTGCAGAAATTAGAAACATCCTGTCTTGGAGTGAAAAACCAGTCGATGCATTTCTTCAGAGCTGGATTAGTTCTTTACTATCAGGAAGTCCACAAAATGCAGTCAATTAAATTACTGGCTCTATTAGTAATCACCCTAAGCAATTATCAATAATTTATAAAGGACAGCATAAAGGTCCATATTTTTTGGCCACTCTTCAAAATGCCATTTCTGGAAGGCTGAAGAGCTTTGACCTTCAAAGTTCAGGAAAATGGCTCCAATAGAACAGCTCCTGGTCCAAACCGGTCCAAACAAAAATCTCTGGACGAAAACCAAAATTGATCTCAACCCCACATGCAGCTGGATGGTCTACCAGGATCACAAGGCTCCATAAAAACATATTCATTAGTAGAAACTGAATCTGAAGGTCCTTCTTTTTGCAGATGACACCTTGTTGTATTTGAACTTGTAAATGTTAAATATTTGGTTGTCGTTAGTGGAGCGCAGGTGGAAGTAGAAAACAAGAATGTTGTTACCTGTTTGGAGAAAGAGTCGTCTACGTCTCCAGCGTCCTCTGAACCCTGCTGGCCTGGCGACCCCTGACCCTGTGGCTGCCGCTCATCAAACGAATACTGCGCTCAGAGGAAACAGTCGTCACCAACCAGATCAGAACCAGATCAACTCTTGGCTGGTCCAGTCTGAACGCGCTCCTACCTGCAGCCTCATGTTGGACAGGATGATGCGGCGGGTCATCCTGCTCTCTGACGCCGAGCTGCGGAGCCTCTCAAACTTCTTGTTCATTCGGTACCGCCTGAACGCCGCCTGGATCGTCCTCGCTGCCCGCCGGGACACAAACTGGCCCCCGTACTTCCTCTCCAACATCTCCACCTACCAGATGGACCAATCAGAAAAGATGGAGCAAAACGTTCTCCATTCTCAGGGAATCACAGGCGATGCAGGAGCGGTACCTTCTTATCCTGGAGGTCTGTAGAGAGCTCATAGCTGTCAGATAGCGCCTTGCAGCGTTTGCTCTCCTCCTCCTCTTGCTTGCGGAGCGCCAGGCTGGCCGGCTGATGTCTGCTGCGCTGAGCCCAGGCGAGGCTTGCGGGGCTGGGGGGAGAAATGGGGGAGCTGCCCTGGAGACAGACAGAGAGAAGAGCTGCAGAAACTGCTGCCTGTCTGCACTAAAAACCAGTTTATATGGATCATCTTATCCTTTAACAATGTTTTTTACTTTGCAATTTCCTGTCCTTACAGTGTTTTGTTTTCCAAATCTGTTTAAGTTGTTGATTTTTTCTTTAATATTCTCTCATTAAGACCCTTCTTACTATGGCATGGCTTCAGGTACAGACAGTAATTTATAAGCATCTAATCAAGTGAGGAAGGTAGAAAGTGAAGATGAGTCAAGGACCTAATCTAATCATAAACATTAGTTTCAATAATGCTAATGTACGACACCAACACCGGATGCTAATGCTAAAGTGATAGCTTCAATATGACATCATTTACATGTTATATAATCTCCTTAGATATTGTAATAATGTTTATATCTTGATCTCTACTGTCTGTGTTTTATTTTTAGTTTGAAATTAAGTTATTGGGGAAAAATTAGTTTATCAAATTAGCAGGAATTTGTTTCTTAACCATTTCTTTAGTAAATTTACTAACATATGAAAGAAAGATGTAAGACTGAGGAGAAGAACGGCAGCCTTGTTTCTAACTAGAGACACTTCAACCTCCAGGAAGGATAACAATCAGTGTGGGGTGTAAAAATATCACTGTGAACTCACCATACCCACTTAAAACATGGTGGTGGCAGCATCATGCTGTGGGAAGCAGGTCAAAACTGATGGGGAGATGGAGCTAAATACGACCTGGTGTTGGACTATCACATCAAATTCCAGTAAAATACACTCAGCTTTGTATTTTAGCTTGTGACAAAATGTGGATGGGGTATGAATACTTTTGAACCCGAGCTTAACGAGGTTGTTTATTTAACGGGAGAACCTAAACTTTGTGGGTCGGTACCTGTGTCTGCGAGTGAGAGGCTCCCAGGGGGCCGGCGCCGGAGGTGGGGCCGTAGGGGTCGCAGGGGCTGGAGAGGGGGCTGTTGCTATAGCGATGGAAGGGAGGAGGATGCCCAAACGACGAGTCTGAGAAGGTGAGGACCTCCGGACACTGAGGGTCGTTCTCCACGCTGAGCGAGAGACAGAAACAGAGACAGAGCTGCTGTTAGGTCAAAGGTCAACGAACGGGTCAGCTGGGACTAACTGGAACCAGTCTGGACCAGAACTCGTGAAACCAAATGACCAAGCAGGAATAAACCTCTCCAAACGGTCTACCAAGTTCATCTAGAGCGGGTCGGATCAGACGGTCCATATGAGGCGTCACCAACCAAGAGCCACTTTCCCAACAGAATCAAGTTACGTTGCAGTACGAAGAAAATTAAACTGAAGTTTGTTTCTATTTTCAGATTTTATAACAAAGTGAATCATCCAACTCTGACAACGGTCATGGAACGACGTTACAAACTCAAAAATGATCTGATAATTTGGTTTATTCAAGAGAAAGAAACAGAGGTTCATTTTTCAAAGTTATATTTAAATCATCTATAAATGTCAGTTTCAAACTAAATATTTAATTAATAAGCCTAATTTTTAGTTTAAATAATTAAAAGCAATTTAAATATAGAGCTTTGGTTTTAAATAGCTTGCTAACTAAATATTTAGTTTTGGATTTGTGACATTTATTAACGGATGAACAATGAGGTAAAAATATATAAACCACCATTGTTCTTTTCTTTTGTCAGGCTAAATGAGCAGAAATATTTCTGTTAATCATTTAGCTGCTTTGAACTGTATCATCATGAAAGGAAAGAAAATGTAGTGAGTTCAGCTAAATGAAACCTTTCCACAAATATGGAAAAGAAAGAAAGAAAGAAAGAAAGAAAGAAAGAAAGAAAGAAAGAAAGAAAGAAAGAAAGAAAGAAAGAAAGAAAGGAAGGAAGGTAGAGAGAGAGAGAGAGAGAGAGAGCCTGGGGCCTAACATCCCCAGGACTTAAAAAAAAAGTAATAACAAATAAACTAACAGAGTAAAAGACTAAAACCAAATGGAAAACTATTAACATGGCCACTCATGATGAAAAGAGAGTGTTACGACGTGAAAAACAGTCCCAAATAGAGCCAACCCCAAAGAAAATACAACATAAAAAGTCCAAGGGAAATCTAAAAATAACTAGAAAAATTGCTCTTCCTAGTTAAACAGCCATGAGAATGCATATTTGCAGAATGATTGCTGCAGAAAATGCAAGAAACAGCAGAACATAACATAAGAAGTAGGGAAAAAAGCAGAAGAAAGCTACAGTCATACATGGTAGAAATATTTCTGCTTCTGCTTCATGGTAGAGAAGTAGAACGTTTTGATATATGAATTAGCACAATTAGTTGAAGGTAGTAGAAGTAGTTGAATGTAGTAAAACGTATGGAACATTATATAATAATAATAATAATAATAATAAAGAGAAACAAAAACACTATAAGTGAGAATCCATGATGCATTCTCACTGATAATAGGCAACATCAGAAATTAATGCAAACCAACTAAAAGATGTGAAATCAGTGGGTTGAGAGCAGATTTAAACCATCATCTTAAATAATTATGATTGCACTAAAAGTTGTTGTTTTTTTTTCTTTGGAAGAATGACACTTTTTTTTAATTTTTTTGAAAACAGAGTGATGAGGAATTTACAAACTGCAAAGAGAGCATGCATGGCGGATAAATAAAAGCTAAAGCAAAACATCCTGGCAGCATGAAGCCGCCACCACCATGTTTCACTGTGGGAACGGTGTGGTCAGGGTTATGTTCAACATTAGATTTCATTCCAAAATGGGATTTTTATTGAACTTTCTCCTGCAATTTTGCTGTGGAGCTCCTCAGATGTTAACCAGTTGTGCTAACAAACTCTGATCCCTTCACAGAACAGCTGGATTTACACTGAGATTAAATTACACACAGGATTATTCTACATAATTAATAGGTGAATTCTGAAGGCATTTGCATTGGATTTTATCTAGGTGTATTCAAGCCAGTGTTTTCAGATTTTTATTTATAACATTTTTTTTCTTTCCACTTTAGAACTATGCACTACATTTGCTTGCTTAGTGACAATTTCCCATGGTTTCAAGGCCCAGTATACACCTACGCTGTCAGCCGTGTGTGAACAATAGCAACATAATTGATACTGCAGAGCTAAACTACTTGTTCGTTATAAAACTCATACAGAGTTCTCAGACTGCTCCTCCACCTGCTCCTCTGTCATCACTTCGTTATCTTTCTGCAGAACTCCACAGAGCGTCCATGTTTGGACCAACGCAGACCTTTATGAGGCTGCCAGTGTACCCTGACCAAACACACACACACAGGGCTGCTTCTTTGATTTTCCTTTCATATACACTGACCTGCTTTGTGTCTCCTGCTGACAGGTCTACCTGATCTGTTCCCCATCTCATCCCCGTTCAGCTCCCAGCTCCACACCTGCTGGTCTGAGAGCAGCAGATCGACGGATCAGATAAGCCACATGTCCACCACTGTATATAAAAGCGGCGCATTCAAGCCCCAGAGACAGACTGACAAGTTATCTACCGTAATAATATTCAGTTGATTTTTGAAATATGTGTAAGGGACTCTCCTACCTGCCTTCCTCCTGCTTGGAGAAGTGAGTGTTTTTCTAGGACACCAGGTGATATACTTTGCTGGGATTTGAAGTGCTTAAAATGTAATTTCATGCGTTTCAGGGCAAAAGGGATGCGAGTGAAGCTGAGCCACCTGGCTGAGATCCACCACAAGCAAAAGTAACTGAGTGAAGTTGGTTTTAGGTTAAATATGTGGTAATAACAATGCATTTTTAAATGAATTTTTGCCTAATTTTCAGGGTACAAGATGGAAAAATCCTTCAGGATCTGGAAACTCTGCTTGGCAGCAAAAGTAGGTCACTTCATGTCTGTTTGAAATTCTGTTTATAAAAATCTTTTAAAATGACATTTGGTTGAAAGACACTGAGGAAATTTCTCAGAGAGTCTTTAATTTTATTCCTATACAAACTTAATAAGTATATGGCAGACATGCCAATAGCTATATGCTATATGATGACATTTAATTAGAACGTTATTGCAAAAAAAAGAGAAAAAAAAAATCACTTTTCTAAAGAAGCATATAAATTATTTTTGTAGATTTATGTTAAAACTGGGAAATTATGCTCATTGAACTCAACATGGCTCATATATGATAAATTAGAATAAAGCATATTTAAATGTTATGAGTGTGTGTGAGGTGGTAGTAGTGAGTTAGATATTACTTATACAGCCTGCTCAAGAAATTAAAACAACTAGTGACATTTAAGCACATTTTTTTTTAATTTCTTTAACATTGTTATTGCATCCAGTTAGCTGCATACACTCTGGACGTTTTTATGTAATAAAAGATTTTTCAGATTAAAGTTTCAGTGTGATTGTGCGTGTTGCATTTACCAGTTTCTTAGTTTTTTAAACTCTGATTTTAGGTTTGACTACAAATTATACTCAGGCAAATAATTAGGTGTGTATGTTTAATAAGAGTCTCAAAAATCAGACCATCATTTTTACCAGAAGGTAATTCTAGGAGTCTTTTTTGTCTTATTACAATTATCTCCAGAAATATAAAATTTTTATGTTTTTAATTCATTACCATAAATATTTTAAAATACCAAATAGAGTACTTTCTATTGTATTTTTGTTGGGTTTTGTTTAATTACAAACCTAATATTTAGAGGTTTGTTTTCTTTTTAAAAGAATTACTAACAAAAACAAACGGTTGCAGAAAAGGAAATCATAATTATGTCTTTACAATTAATTGGGATGTTAAAAGTTGTACTGTGAAGAGTAAAATTGGCACATTTGTGAATTTACTCTCAATAAATTGGAAATAAAAAAAGGATGTTTGAGGATTAGAGAAAGGACTCATAAAGAAGCAAAGGTGTAATCAAGTCAGGCCATGTAAGTTGTAGCATATCGCGAATGAAGGATGACACTTTATGATTTTTGACTCAACTTAAAATAACGTTTACAACGTAGATTAACTTTAGCTTTGGAATATAATTAGTTAATTGCACAGTTTAAGTCACACAATACTTAAAATATTTGATATTTTACATCATAAACTTACCTTCTGCCTCAGTCAAGTGGGCTGCTAATGACAAGATACATTTTTAAGCTCCGTTACGATTTATCTTTTGATTTTTTTGCCGTTAAGTTGCGTTAACACTAACAGTTAAACCGGAACTCGTCCCTTCGAAATAAAAGCACCATAGCTCAACAGGAATTCACCATCATTAAAGATAATTAAGGGTATTAGTCATGAGTATATTTCATTTGTATATTGTAGTCAATCTTTTATCCACTTACTTTCCAGATGCTGCAAAAATGTTTTTATATTTAAACTTGACTTGTTTATTCTGTATGAATATCAGAGTCGGTAACTGGTTACCTTTATTCAGCTACATTTACTTGAGTCAATTTTTGAAAAAAATTACTTTTAGAGTATTTTTTTTATTATGCTGTGTTTTTATATTTTTATATTTTATATATGTTTTTAATTTTACTTGAGTTATGTTATTATAAAGTAAAACTTGAGCAAAATTTCCAGACTATACCCACTTCATTGAATAGAGAATAAGCTTGTTTTAATTTTAAATTGACCAGACACACACATGCAGATTTATATTAAAAAGAAATTTATTTGGAGAAAAAATATTTTGGCTGGATTTTGCTATTTTGGTATTTAAAATGCCAGAATGTAACTTTATATTGTGGTTTGTCTGATGGTATAATTATTAAGCATTAAATGAAAAATATAAAATGACTCTTACCTTTGACAACAGTCTGTGGAAGCTTTCCCTCCAGGTCGATGTCTTTTTGATGCTGCTCTACATAACTGCATCACTGTCCTTTCAGTCGGTCTTCAGGCGTTTCGAGGGTTCCTGCGCTCAGAGTTCAGCGAGGAGAACCTGGAGTTCTGGCTGGCCTGTGAGGACTACAGGGTTTCCCCTTCAAACAGGCAGAAGACCAAAGCCAGCAGCATCTACAACCAGTTCATCAACCCCGACGCTCCACTGGAGGTCAGTGAAGGATCGCAGTGCCAAACATTTATGAATCTTCAAGCTTGTTTTGACCTCCAGTTTTTCATCTCTGTCAGGTGAACCTGGATGCTGAGACCCGTGAGGCTCTGCTGAGCGTGATGGACTCCCCGTGTGCCGACACCTTCAACCTAGCGCAGCAGAGGATCTACAGCCTGATGGCCAAGGACTCCTTCCCTCGGTTTCTCCGCTCTCACCACTGTGCAGAGGCCATCAAGGCTTATTAAACTTCCTAGCTGAGAAAGGCTTCAGAAACTAATCTTTTCTGCTGGACTTGATTGTAATGTGCAATTTATTTTAGCAACATGTTTAGTCATGCAACAGTCTATAACAGGCTGTTAGAAACAGTAGCATTAAAATGCTTAAATGTAGATGAAAAAATACTTCCCCCTCTATACTGCATAAGCTACTAACATTTACAAAGACTGAAATAAAGAGTGGGTTATATAAATCTCTGAATGAGCTATGTTCTGATTTATTCAGCATTACTGAATCACTTGTCAAATTAAGTTTTAATTTGATAGAGTTGCAAATATAACATTCCAGATATATAAGGTTTAACACAGGTTAGGACTGGATAATAAATCACTAACATATACACACACACATATATATATATATATATATATATAAAATCACCTTTAGACATGATTCATTTCAGTAGATTACATGTCAGATTTTTCAATAATTTCACAAAACTCGGAGCCAGAACCAGATGGCATTCTGGGGGATGTAGGCTGAGGAAAGGCTTTAGCTGCTCAACCTTTCATGGCTAAGACAGGCAAGATTGGTGGCATCAACTAATGCTCTCGCTCTTTGGTTACCTAGCAACAACCTGTTGAGTAACTTGCACAGCAGCAGTTTCATGTTTCGCCACTGTGCTTCATAACTGCTTTAAAAAAAAAGGCAGAGTGAAAACTTTGGATAAAACAGGAAAAGTCATGTCATCGGTTTAGCTTTTTGTTTTAAACGTATGAAATACTGCTAATCAATAATTATCAACATGAACTGCTATGAATCCCATATATGGTGATACAGTTTTTCAGCCATATCGCTGGTTTACCATCAGAGATCATTCTTCTTTATTCTGATTGGTTTTACTTTAGTTTCAGGTACGTGTGCATGTTCGTTTCTGTAAACATTAAAGTATCCAGGCTGAAAACAGCCTGGATATGCTTCTGTTACTAAAAACAGAAGCAAAAAACATTTATCTCACCTTTTTCTTAATTGTACAAAAACAATAAAGTGACTGAAGGGTTATAGAACCTTGCTAAACATTAAACAGCAAACTCTGTGTTTGAATAAGCCTCGCCAGCCCCAGCAGAGGTTCCATTAAAGTCCATAACTTGATGAGACCCGAGGCCCGGGCGGTGGTAGTTCCTATTTGGAGCTGGTTCCAGGGCGGGCAGCCGCGGGCTTTCCTTTCCCCTCAGCACCTTTAACCACAGCCAGGGGCTTGTGGAGGGAGGAGCTGGCCTTCTGGGTCACTTCCTGCTCAATCTTGTTCCTGATGGCAACCTCCAGGCCCTTCAGGAAACGGCAAAGTTGAAATGAATGTTCATGAAACCTCAGTGAGATCAAAATGTTTACACTGAAGAATGTTCTCACCTTCTTTAGCTTCTGTTGTTGAACTACTTGAGCCTTCTTAGGCGCAATAATCCTCCCTTTAGAAGAAACATAAGAATGTAGGTGAACATCGTTATGTTGAATTACTGTTTGCTTTTCAATATAAGAGGGTAACATCCTACATATCTTTACCATTAAGCTAATAAAGAGTAATATAAACTGTGGAAACGGTTTAAAACAAATACATGTCACAGAGACTTTCTGTGCATAACTTAACGCATAACTACAAGACAACGTGTTTGGTCACATGTTTAGTTCATATCCGGCTCTTTTTCACTTCACAGACCTAAAATATTAGAAGTATTGAAACAAGAGTCATACCTCCTTTCTTCGGTCCTTTTTGTTTGTTTTGCTGGTGTTTCTTGGACGCTCCAGGACGCTGAGCCTTAAATTTCTTTGAGCCTTGAGCCATGTTCACCGAGTAAGAGCACAAGCTCCTTCTTCGTGTCACAGCTTGGCGCTTTACGTCCGTCTTTGTTCCGTGACAGCCCCCTGCTGGTCAGTCTGCGTCACACAGGAGATATTCAAATCCCAGGGTTTAGTTTTCTGCGATTTTCTCTAAAAAAGTAACTGTGGGATGATGCATTTGAGTTTTTTTATTAGATTATAATTTTTTTAAATTATATGTATACAGAAATGTTAAAGCCCAACCCATCATCGGGATGAATGCTGTCTGATGAACAGTGAACTGAACAACATACTGAAAGGTAGTTGGCACATCATTGGCTTATTTCTTCCATTTTTGCTTTTTGTCACCCTTAAATGTTTCAGATTAAACAAGTTTTAATATCAGACAAATACAACCAGAGTAAGATCTCAGAAATTATGATTCAACAACAACAGAGAAAATCTGCATCAATAAAGTTTCAAGGTAAACACCACTGTGAGAACAAAGACACACTTACCAACATTTGTTTCATTTAGTACCTTAGCATGAATATTGTAAATCTGCACTACAAAACTTGACTTTTTAAACTGAAAACTAAAGCATTTGTAAAGAAACCAGTGGTAAAACTACACACGTTAGCAGTTACTTTTCCTGAAACTGACCATTTTCTTACTTTCTCCACTTAAAAGTTGATATTTCAGTTTAATGGTTGAAGTAACATGTCTTTTAAACTGCAACATAGAGTATCTTGCAGATGTATTCATAACTCTAGACATTTTTTTTCACATTACAATCACAAAGTTCAATGTATTTTATTGGGATTTATTTAAAAGACTGGCAAAGTGGTGCATAACTTTAATGTAGAAGGAAACTGATAAATAGTTTTCAACTTTTTTTGATTTTGGCATGCACATGTATGCAGTCCTTCTGGTTCCCGTTTGTGAATTTAGTTTTGACTGTCTGAAAAAAAAGACAACAAGGAAAATATGCCATTTCACTGTGGTTTTATTCTTTTTCTGTATTGATGTGAAAGAGAAATCTCTTCATTCATGACAGCCTTATATTTATATACGTATATATATATTTATATATAAAAAAGAAGAATCCAATTTGGAACCATTTTCACGTTACAAACGTAAACAGAGATCAAGTGATTATCAATAACAATGAAAAACTTGCACTTAAGGAGGCCATCTGTACAACACTCCAACTATTTTAATTCCTTTTTTTCATAACACAAGAGCAGCTACTTTAAATCAGTGAAGTCAACGTGGAAACTCTGGATTTTTGGCACCAGAACATCTTAGTGCATCTATCAAACACTGCAGTGTAGTGATGCAGCTTCAGGACATGTTTAAAAAAAGAAAAGAAAGCTAGCCTACAGTCCAGTTGACTCAGAATCTAGCCACAAAATTACACTTCACTTTGGGATAAAGATCCAATAAAACTTTCAGTCCAGGTTTGTTTTCTTCGAATCGGCTCGCTCTGCTGCAGCCTGGTGCTTGAGAGGTAGTGCGTTTGTCTGAGGAGGCCTCCCCAGCATGGCGCTCTGATGGCCTACTCACAAAGAGTCACAATGAGAACCAGGAAATGAAAACGGACCACAGTGAGACGGGTATAATTATCGTGGACAGACAGAGACCTTGTACTGCTTAAAAGAAAAAGACAGGGGTTTGTTTGCGACGGATCTAATGGCCTCATAGCTGCTACATACGTGTGGAGCATCGTCATAGAAACGCCCCAGAAAACGTGTCTTGAACAGAAAACAAGCATTTGCTTAAAAGTTTTCTACGCTCGCATGTGACCCATCTCTATGTGCTGAGGTTTAATGGGAGAGAAAAACGCAGTGAGACAACTTTACAGTTTTCTAATAACATATAATCAATCAGGTGATAGATACAGTGATTAACAATGGATTTTTTTCCTCATCTTTTTTTTTTTTGGGATAAAAACGGTGAATTAAAGTTGCAAGTTAACATGAAAACAGCAAAAATGTACAAGATTAGGGTTATGGTTAACGCCCCCAGTTTAAATTTTTTTTTTTTTTAATGATGTAATCTTCACATGTAGTCAAAACTCTTCCCAGTTGTGTGTAGTGAAACAGCAACAGACTGATTGTCTAAAATATGTTGTGTTAATCATTAATGAAGCCATTGATACTGGTCTTCCTGTAGCGTTAGTGGGCTGGTTTTCAATATAAAAGTCTAGCAAAACAACTTCTAGCAAACTTAGAAGACGGGTTATTTGTTCTTTTTTTGTTGAAAGGAAAAGCCTTCTTAGATACCTGAAATTATGTTGGACATAAAAAATAAAAGCTCCTGCATGTTGAAAGCATCTTTCCCAGCGCCTCTTTCAGATAAGTTTAGATCTTAAGGGAAAATATATCTAATAATTGCTCTGACATGATTTGCAATGTTCAAATCATTTGCAAAAATACAAGCAAGAAACAAGTGAACCCATGTTTTTCCTTTTAGCAATCGATTAGACAAAGGTTGCACAAGCTGTTAAAATAAAAGCTTCACTTTGTAATGTTTGACCTCTCATATATATATTTATATATAGCATTTCCCCCTCTACTATAAACTACATCACAGTGGCACACATGGAGACAAATGCTCAGAAAATTAACCAAATGGTTTATATGTAACCTTTCTGAAGAAACAAAATGGCTGATAGGCATTAAGTCATAGATTTTATTTATCCTCATTTCATCCTCCCTGATTTTGATGCATTAAAACTGATTATATGCACACAAAAACACCCGATTACAAATACAGCCTACCAGAAAAACATTTCATTCCTGCAGTGTTTTATATGCGTGGAGATGATACTGAATCTGAAATTGAAGCCCACCCTGAATTTCCTAATTTTTCCCACTTTGTTTGATTTTTATGACCTTTGAGCACAAGCCATCTGAAACTCTTGACCTCTTTGTCAACACCAAGCAGCTTTTTGGGGGAGGTAGGAACTGCAGCATTGGCTGAAAGCGTCAAAGGATTTCTCTGCACCCGAATCGCTCTTGAAGTGGGGAAAACGTGCAACTACTTCTATATAACCAATAAAAATATCTATGTATGCATGTCAGGTAAGTTGTTGGGTTCAGAGATCTTTAGGTCTCATGATAAGGTGAACACAGTAAATTAGCTCAAAATTGACTAATGTCAGCAAATATTATGCACTCACTGTATTGCCAAATACAAAATTAGAAAATTTGTAAATATATCTTTACCAAATCTCTCTAACTTTTCTATATGATATCAGTGCTACCTGATCTTAAGTTGTCGAAAATATGCCAAGTCTAAACGTATCGTACAATAACTATGGAGAAGATCATTTTTTAATGCTTCACACCATCAGGTTTAGAACTATACATGACGTCAAAATAAAACATCAGTTAAATTGAAGCGGCGGGTTGAATCCAAACAGCTGAAGCACATTCTGAAGTGAACAAGAAAGGCAAGAAGTGACTGAGAGTCTGAAGCCCGCCTACTGAAACGTGTCCGGCGGAAAGAGAGAGAGGCTTTACATTCAGACTGCAGATGGCGTTTCTGTGTTGGCTGCAATGTTTTTTTTTGTTTTTTACAAATACTGCAAAAGAAAAACAAAACAAAAATAAGGAAAAGTTCACATCCATATCAAGACAGAGCCGTCTGCCACTCACACCTGTTTTATGTTCTCCATCGGCTCTACAGTCGGTGTGGCCAAATTACTGAAAATGTATTAAAGCGAAGATCAGACTCCTGTATTAAAAGAACAGAAGGTAAAGTTTATTCTCCACTAAACTGCATTCAAATTTAATCTTGATTAATCATGTTTGTTAGTAATCTGAAAATGCAACATTAGCTTATTGCTGCACTAATTAATTTGCCACAATCTGACTATTTTTCTCTGCTCGACGGCTCAAACACCCGAAAAAAAAAAAATTATTATTTGTTTCCAACAGGAATGCAGTCGACTCGCATTCAGACAGTTGTGGGTTTGATTCCAGTCGATGCATGTATGGGCTGGGCACCTAAACCCCAGATTCCTGTGGATCTGCCCATCAGACATCCGTTTATTAGAATCTCTCACCATTTTCAGTTTATAAACGCAAACAAAAAGAACATCCACTCACAGAAGTTCTCTTTTTGGACTAAAGTCAGATAAAAGGTTAGGGAATATCAGCTTTGGTGAATATATGCTGGTAATTGCTTCAATTTTAATTGGATTAAAATCTACGCTTTCTGAAAATACAAACTTTTCATAGGTTTTTCAATTTTTATAGTCTTTAGAAAATAAAATAAAAAAAAGAACCAGTAAGAACTGAAATTGGCAGGTCAGACCTTAATGAACTGAAGAAAATGACTAATCTGTCCATCTTTACTAATACTAGAACCTTGCATTAAAAAAGTCTTTAATGATAAAGAGAAACAGAGAAATGTCATTAAAGTACAAAACTATGCTGAAACACAGAAACCAGTGAACAAAATTAAAATTACAGCCACAGGTGGCTGTTCTCTCTTCTTTTGCTACCAAGTAAAACAAAAAACTGACTGGACATAATTCACGAGTAATAATCGAATAATATTTGACGAGAAGTCGCAGGTGACGTGGCGGTGAGCCAAAACCTCTATTTTAGAGTGAACTATTCCTTTAAAAAGTTAGGATTATATAAGAAAAAGCCCCAGTTTCAGAGTGTTTGTGTCTCTAGTGTAGAGCCATCTGTCAGGACAGGTGTGTGTGTGTGTTTATAGGTATTATGCAAGTATACATGTGCGATATAATACAGTACAGTCAGTGAGATGAAGACATGAAGTGAGGTATAAATACATGCCCCGTCCTGTGAAAGGCTTCAGCCGATTGGTTCAAATATCTAAACGCACTGGTTAAAAAAAAGAAAGAACGAAAGAAATTATTTTACCAAGAAAGGCTGTGTATAAACATCTACGATCTTTAATTTCAATTAGTTATAGTGAAAAAGTTCTACACTGAATAACTGAAATTAAATGTTAATATAACATTTTAAGTGGCAAATTTGATTTTAAGTAACCATATTTTTGGTTAAAATAGCAGTACCTTTTTTTTCTCTTTTTGTTTTTTTTACAAGCAGAGGTTAGTTTTCTACATATTTACACTACCGGCAGGGAACAGATATTTACAAGTAGGTAGCAGCATTCTGGAAATCACGACTGATATGTTAAGGAAAAAGTCGTGTCCTCCTTGTTTTATTTTACTTCTTTCATTTGCCTCAGCTATGACTCTAGAAGCTTATTTTGCCAAATTGAATTATACTGAGTCCAGCTGAGCTCTGTTGGCTGCAGAAGCCGTTTCTAAAGACTTAAGAAGGAAGAAAAGAAAAGAAAAAAAAAACAGAAAATGATTTGTGAAATAAAGTGAGACGTGAAGATGACAGAAAAAGGATTTAAAAGTAAGGAGACACTGCACACATCTTCTCAACTCCCTGCAGTGAAAAACATCCCGTTTTTTTTTTTTTTCGTTTTTGTTTGCGGCTGGCAGAGAAACTAAAGATTTTCAGACAGTGCACCACTGACACGTTACAGTGATTGTGCATCGATTAAAACCAAAGTAAAACCACAAACTGTGCACCCTCAGTGAAGACAAGAGTGTCTTTTAGAAGAGCGTGACGTGAATGTGCAGTGCTGCACCGGAGCCAGCAGGGGGCGCTGGGAGCTCGCTTTAGAGAGCGGTGAGGCGGCCGGTGAGCGCTGCCTGGAGCTCCGATGGGAGGAAGACCCCCAGCTCGGTGATGATCCCTCCTGTGATGAGCTGGTGAGGCGTCACGTCAAACGCCGGGTTCCACACCTCGATGCCTGCAGTCAGGAAATGGTGGCTGTTAGTCTGATGTTTTCAAATCGAGCATACAATTAAAGACCTGTTAGGTTAACTTAGATGTCTGCTCTCGCATTGCCAGTCTTTCCCTTCGTTTGAGATCGTTTACAGGAACGTTTTCTGAGATTTAGTGACTGGCTAACTTCCGCCTGTAGTCCTTAAGACAGGCAAAACAAAAGACGTAAATCGGAGAAACCCATCAAATATCGAGCGGTTTCAACTTGTATTCTCATCCGGCATTGCAGTTTTCTGGTCATCACCAATTATCGATCTTTTAAAAATCTGACCAGTCGATTACGATTTTGACCGATACCATTTTTTTTGGAGTATGAAAAGTTGCTAAATATAGAAAAAAAAGTTGCTAAGTTGGCAACAGTGGGATGACTATTGCAGTAGGTGCACAACTGCTAATTATTCTTAAGAAAATAAAATAAACAGAGAACGCTCTTACGTAAAGGTTTCAAAAATGCGGCAAGAAAACCTGAAAGTTTTCAAAGTATGAAAAATACATCACAACTTTTTTATTGGTTTTTTAAGCAGATAAATAAACTAAAAATAAGCTCGACAGGCTCCTCTAAAACTGAAACAGCATCGATATTTATGGATTATGATATACTGCATAGGAACAGATTTAAACCGAAGTGTATTTATTGTCCACCCATTACATAATTCCCAAAGTCTGCAGGTAGATGGTGCATGCAACGCTAATACTACAAATCCCAGAATGCTCTGCTGGTGTGTTGGCTTGTCAATCACAAGACCCCCCACCCTCCTCTGTTGACATTAAATAGCGGTACACAACATAGCTGTAGTAAAGTTGAAGTTTATCAGCTATAATTCTTCTATTCTGTGTAAAAACAACTAGATCACATTATGTCTTTCTAAATATTTGTGTAAAAAAAGAAGTAACATGATATTGTTTCACGCAATCAGATACTGACCAATGGCTGACAAGAACTGCATTTATGTCAAAGCGCCAAATGATTATAATGAAATAATTTAAAACTGTAATTGTAGCACAACTGTCAGAAAAGATAAAGTGCTCAGAAATGAAGAAGCACCAGTCTGTCACTCACAGTCTGTGTCCTTATTGAGACTGGTGCATTACCGTGATGTCAGTGAAGCATAATGAGACAGTAATAAATTGAAACGTTTGTCCTCAGTTCACCTAAAGAAAAAAAACAAAAACATTCCCGTCTCACACTTTGCCTCTAAGGACCTCATTAGGGCTCAACCTAATGAACGCATTTGCTTTGTCTGCAACTCGGCACAAAAACGCCCCAGTCTCGACTCAAATGTGGAGACGTTTCAAAGTCTGAGACATCAGCATGAAAAGACTGAGCTCAAGCTTATCCCAGACTAAATGCAGTTTGTGAATTTTGGTTCTTTTAGCTTTTAAGGCCAAACTTCCTGAGAACAGCATTTTTGGGTGCTTCATTTGATGATTTCAATTCAGTTCAAGAGCCACAGGTCCAGATGAGCCTGAAATTAAAGTTTTTCTGCAGACAAAGGAGAGATAAAACCTGCCTGTTTTTCATTTTTGATTAAGTGTGCACTCAGTCAGCAAGTCAATATGCTGTAGTTTGATGGCTAAAATGCAACAGTTTGCTAAAAAAAATGGTTAACAAATCAAAGAAAGAATGTCTACCTGATAAATAAATGTGAAAACTGCTGCCTTCATTAAGAATCAGATTTTATCCTCTAAAAAGCAACTTTTCTTTTTCAGCATTTTTTCCCTTTATGGTTTTCCATACATACTGACATAAAAGCAAACTCCTTCATTTTTGTCAGGACTGTGGAGAAACTTTATATTTAACCAGAGTTTCTTCAGGTTTCACCAACTCAAATGTCATTTTAAATGCCATTACGAATGGAATTTCAGACCTGTATCTCCACAGAAATGTACAAACTTCGTCCAGCCAACTGGCGATACATTTGCACTTAAACATGATAAAAGCGAAAGACGCTAGCTAGCTAGCAAGAGTATGTCAGCAGCTAGTTATTGATAGCTTCAACCGTCCCGAGTAACAAATGCAGTGAAGATGTCTGAGTTCGACTCAAACATTTTCCTGACAGAAAAACAGATTATATGAAAGTAAGACAGAATTTAAGACCTGAGATTAACATGTTAAGGGCTAACTTACTTTTTAAAAATGAATTGAAGACATTTTAAGGCCTTAATTTCAGACTTAATTAATTAAAGACTTAAGGACACACTGTTGACTGACTCTCCCTTTCCCGTATAAGTTGAGACATTCATGTTTCCTACCAGGCGCCGCGATGGGGACTCCGTTTATACTGGTGAGCTCCTCAGGGGGCCGCACTTCGATGATGATGTCCCGCCCGCTCTCAAGGCTCAGGTCGCACGACGTGCTGGGTGCAGCCACGTAGAAAGGGATCCCATGGTGCTTTGCGGCAATGGCCAGCTGGTACGTGCCCACCTTGTTGGCTGTGTCACCGTTAGCGACGACTCGATCAGCGCCCACCACCACAGCTGAGGGGGGGGGAGGGAGGACAAAAAGGTTGATGGGACGTCATGGCATGAAAGACGGCGTCCTCAAGAGTCCTACCTGTGATGTCCATTTCCCTCATGGTGAGGGCCGCCATGCTGTCCGTGATGAGCGTGGCAGGGATGCCCTCTGCGACCGCCTCGTACGCCGTCAGCCTGGAGCCCTGGTTGTACGGCCTCGTCTCCGTGCAGTACACGCGCTTCAGCCGGCCCAGACCGTGGAGGCTCCTCACCACGCCTGCACACAGAACCGCCGTTAGAGACGGAAACGTCCACAGTCTTCCTTCCTGTCGGATCCGAAGCTCCTCTCTCACCGAGCGCCGTCCCGTATCCGGCCGTGGCCAGCGACCCGGTGTTGCAGTGCGTGAGGATGGTGACGGAGTCCCTCGGGACGCCCGACAGGATGTGCTGGGCTCCATAGTTACCAATCTTCCTGTTGTCATTGACGTCACGCTCCAACATGTCTTCGATCCATGAAATGACACTGCAGGGTGAAAGTATGACCGACGTCTTTTTCTTAAAATGGAAAATATTTAGTACAAAGTAGCCTAGTCATCTTTTTACAACCAAACTTTTATAATAATTTATCCAGTCTTTTATTGAAAAGTCGACTTTGCTCCGTCCAATAAAAGTGTTTTGAAAGAAAGTTAGCCAAATCCTGTTTAAATAAGACAATAAATTTGTTCAACCGAGTCTAAAAGGATTTGAAAATTAGAGTCTGCTCTTTTAATACAGCAAATGTGCAACATCTTTTTCAAGTTTTGGATCTATGATAAATAGCATCCCTTTCCTACAAAAAACAAAACAAAACAAACACTTAACTAGACTTTCCTGCCCTCACAAAACCTGCTTCAGTGTGGTGGCTTCTAACTACTGCAAGTGAAATAGTTACTACTAAAAATGG
The DNA here is from genome assembly GCA_903067065.1 of Brachyrhaphis terrabensis. NCBI lineage: Eukaryota > Metazoa > Chordata > Actinopteri > Cyprinodontiformes > Poeciliidae > Brachyrhaphis > Brachyrhaphis terrabensis. The sequence continues at coordinate 37,997 of CAEGAG010242287.1, read as the reverse complement.
ATCCACATGACCACTGTACTTGTTCAGAAATACCCGTTTTGTGTTTGGTTGTGGGTGAGCAACCAAACACAAAGCAGCACAAACTGCTTGCAACGACACAATTACAAGGGATTCGTCAGAAAAAAAACACATCTGTAAAATAATTGGAATGGATTTACCAGCAAATGAAGCAAATCTGATGTGCTGTTGTCTGCAAATAATCTGCAGCTGACATTTCTTGTGGCGATTACAAATTTCTTTTTGTGGCAAGCGGAATGCTCACAGCTACCAATTTGCAATCTAAAAAAAAATAATAATAATAATCTGATAACATTAACAGTTATTTTTTTTTTTTCAAACCCACACCTGGAGCTGGTGTTGAATGAGTGAGTGTGTTAAAGCAGCAGCTACTGCAGGAGAATCCAGGAAGGTGAAAGCTGGAGTTGAATAATTTCACACTAAAGTTCACAAAACTGTGCGATGTGATTTCAGGTTTTATTTTTGCAGATTTTCAGTATCCTGAAGGGTTTTTCTGTTCAAGTGTTAAGCAGGGCTGGGTGATAAACTGATTTCAGTTCAATTCCAAATACTTTATCATACCAAAGGGAAATTAAATACAATTACTAAACCAATTCATCAAATTTTTGTTACTTTAAGTTCTAATTTTTGGAAAATCTGGATTTTTTTCTTCATTAATGCCCTGCTTGTGTTTCCATAGTTCAGAGTGACATCAGCTAGCCAAGGCCGCCATCTTGTTGGACAAGCTTCCACTTACCAATGCGTTACATCTTTATGAGACAAAAACTGAGAAAAAGTAATATTTACATTCGAATGAGGTTTTCACATACTTTTATTTTCTTTATTTTGTGTGCGTGTTAGCTTATTGTCTGAGGATGAATACGGTTCAGTTTCATCGTTTACGTTTAAACAATACAATATTTAAATCATGAAAAACATCGGGTTTGATGCTTCTTGGTCTAAATAATATTGAATGTAATCAGATTTCAGTGTATTTAGACGAGTTTTGACGCTTTGTAGTTTGATATTGTCCACAGAAAAAGTTTGCGTGGTTGCCGCATATTTTCACGCCAACGAAAAAGTGTACGCACACTTTTTTGTTGGCGTGAAAATGTGCGTATATTTACACAAGCTTTGATGCAAAGTTAATTTTTATACATGCCGACTTCTGCGTAAAATATGGCGCAGCACATTTTTTGTGCGCACGCAGGCTTTATGCACGAGGCCCCAGGTTTCTGCGCGACAACGGAGTCGGACTCGTACAGGACGTCTACCCACCTTTCCCTGAGCTGCTCCGAGTTCTTCTCCATGCTCTCGTTCTCGGCAAACTCCATCAGCTCGCGGGCGGCTCGGCCCATGTTGACGGCGGTGGGCCTGGCCGAAGTGAGGTGACACAGAGACTCCCTGATGAAGGTCACGGGGTCGTCGCCCCCGGCGCCCGCCCGCAGCTCCACGGCCAGGCTGAGGCAGCCCACGATGGCGATGGCTGGAGCTCCGCGCACCTGGACAGGGAGGGAGAGGTTCAGAGATTTATCTACGTGTTGGTCAGAGCGGTAGCGGGGCGATCAGAAAATCTGTCATTACCGTTTCGAAGCTACAGTTAGCGTGTCTGTAAAGCAGCAGAATGCAGGCTAGCCAAGCAGCAGAGAGATCGACTAATAAAAGCTAAAATCAGCTCCCAGTTTTACTCCATTAAAGTAAAAAAAAAAAAAAAAAGTTGACATCCTGCACAATAAGCATTTAAAACTTTGTTTAGTGGGTTTTTAATCCTCAAAATTTTTTTTTCTTGCTTAAGTTACAGCAGCAAAGACAACATAAATTTAATCAATAACACTGTTATACATTTTAAATGACCAGAATAAGCAATGCAAATAACACTGTTATTTGCATAAACACTGTATATGCAAATACATATACAGTGTATATGTATTTACACGAGCAATCAGATTGTTTTATACAGTTTTGTTTTTAGTCATGTTAAGGCTGTGATAATGTGGCATTTTTAGTTCAGGTTACCAACCCAGTGAGACAGAATTAAAACTGGGGTCTTTCCAATTACTGTTCATGTGGGCAGTTCATGAAACACTCCTTTATATCAGCATATTCAAAGGTTAAGCCATCATTTACCTAACATTACGTAGACAAATGATGAACATAGTAGATAATTTTGGCAGTTTAGGAGACTATACAAGGTAGAAAAGGTGACGTTACACATCTCACTAAATTAGTGCATACACAAGAAGTTAATTAACTTTAGTTATTCAGCTCAAAAAGCAGAAATTGTATAGATTCACTGCTCACAGGATGATATATTTCAAGGTTTTATTTCAATTAGTTTAGATGATTGTGGCTTATAGCGAGTTAATATACAAAATTCAATGTAGATAATATAAGAACAATAAAAGAGTTTTTTTTTTTTAAATACTTAAAGTCAGCTCTGTGTACCAAACCTCCAGACTCTGGGAGCTAAATTTAAAATTGAATATAAGATACACTCTCCTCTGAAACATTTAATTAGGCCGCTGAGTCACAGTTTGGTCATTTCTCTCCTTAGTCATTTAGTAATGCAGCAGATGAAGTTCATGTCCTGGAATGTCGATTGTCTTTAAGATCCACAACTGGACTCCATACTTTGAGAAGCTCCCTCAAACTTTAGAATGGTCTTTACTCCATGACCCTTATTCCTATCGCTGGTGCACTTTTTTCTTCCACTCAACTTTCCTTTAATATGTTTATATGCAGTGCTCCAAACATCCATGTTATTGATGTACTTTTGAGGCTTACTGTCCTTATAAAAGGCCGTCAGCGACTGGCTGTACAAGCAATACTGTGTGCATTACATCGTAATAATTTACTAGCTCTGTTATATTTAAATTATCTCTCCCAATCATCAAAAACGACCAGAAATAAATCTTCACAAATATGTCACCCTCCGGATAATGAACTGATGTACTGACAAAAAAACTCTTTGAAGGCATTCTGATTTATTAAAATGCACCTGTGTGAGATCACCTCTATCTCCTATCACCCTCCTGGGTTCCACCCACCCAGGATCAGCCCCAGTACTCCCTGCTCGGTGTGTGCAGCCCGAGAGACAAAAGAGTGAATAACTGCTGCGCTTTAATTCATAAAAAATCCCCAGGAACTTCTATGTTACGCATTTACTGTCGCATTTTCATGCATTTCGTGAATGCAAAAACGCATAAATGGACCAGCTGGAGGGGTCATTGAATGCAGCACAGGGAAAAAAAAAACGCGAACAAAAAAAAAAAAATCCCTGGCAAAGGTCATTAATAATTCATCAATAATCTCTCCCAAAGAAAGGGAGAAGGGTGGCTTCAAAGCACTTGATAAAAATTAAAATAAAAAACTATGAATGGAGGTTTGAGTAGCAGGGGACGCTGCGGCTTCAGGTGAGCGCACAACAACAACAACAACAACAATAAAATATGGTAGAGGCCGAAGGAGACACATGTGTGCGGCGGCGGGAGCACAAAAGAGCCGACACCAGCCACATGCAGCCGCCGAGCAGAGCCTACCTTCATGGACTTGATGGCCTCGTAGGCGCCCTGCACGGAGCGGATGTCTTCATACACGGTCTGGTGCGGCAGCAGCAGCTGGTTGAGGATCTGCAGAGACCCGGACCGGTAGCGGATCGCTTCCAGCGTCATGACCGAACAAATGAAGGAGGATGATAATGGAGGAGGAGGAGGAGGAAGAAGTGAAGGAGGGGGTAGGGGGATATGCACGTTCTTATCACGTTCAGGTTCTTCCACACACACACATACACACACAGAGAGTCTCTCCGTGTCGGAGCGAATCCACGCTGAAGTGACCGCGGCCTGGCGGAGGAAGAGTCCCGGGAGGCGCTGCAAGGAGAGGAGGAAGAGGAGTGGAGGGTGGAGGGGGGGCAAGTGTAGCAAGACGGGGAGGAAGAGGAGGAGACCGTGTTGCTACGAAAAAAAAAAAAAGCAGCAGAAGATCTCTAGCTGTTAAGAAGCAATAAAAAAAAAAAGAGTTGAAGGCAGGACTGGAACCCTCCACACACCGACAGGAACTAAAGGCGGACACGGAACCACGTGTTCAGCCGAGCAGGAAGATCTCAGCTCCGGATCCACGCCCACCAGAGTCCCGCTGGTTGTCCAATTTTATCAAGCTGCTCTTCTCCCGGCTGCACCATCCCCCCCTTTTTGTCTGGGGAAATTTCACACTCACTCCATGTTATTTGCATAACACCAAAGAACCAGCAGCTCCCCCCATACAACAGTGGGCGCAGCCTGATAAAATGAGTCTATTATTGGTTCGGATTTTATTGTTTTGGCCCACTGACTCTGTGCAAGATCATAATAAGAATATTACTTCCAATAATAAGGAATATCAGAGCAACAAACCAGCATACGGTATGGGTTTGTTTTCCCTTGGATTTTAGGGAATTTAATCAAAACTAGCTGGTTTGGGCCAGTTATAAATAAAACTAAGTGTGCACAAGATCTGAATAGACATTAACTCCAGGCCCAAATTGAAAATTTTTAATGCTTTAAAGTAAAAATACTCTTATTGTCTAGCATTTTTGTCAGTGTATTCAATATATGAAATAAATATAACAGGGCCCTGAAACTTTCTCCCCCATTTTGTCCCTTTAAAAGCATCAAATTCATGTGGTTTTATGTACAAAGTACACCAGGATTTAAAGGTGGAGGGAAAATTATACGTTTTTCAGTTTATGTAAAGTTTGAAACATTTGATACAATCTCTCGTATAACATTTTTTTATAAATCAAGCGCTGATTGATTAGATGGGCAGTGAAGATCAGTTTCCAAGTCTTGTATGAAAAAGATACAAGTACAAAAGATTATCCTATTGCAGAAAAGCCTGACTCTCTGGAAGGAAACAATACAATTTTTAAGCTATTTTTCTACTTACTCTTTACTTTCTACTTCACTGGTTTACAATAACCTTTGCATCTTTTGGACCAACGACCACATTTTACAGTAAATACACTGCAAATTAACAGCAACAAAGGGTTTTTTATCTCCATCTGGAAATTGACTGTCCCTATAAGTTTATGAAGTTTGGTCTGAAAGTTTTACTGGAGCTCTTCAGATGCATCATATATTACCTAATCCAGTAAAATGGCCCCAACAATGTCCAAGTTTTACACAAATTTAGTGATGTTTAAGGGATAAAATACATTCAGTGACTGCAAAATCGGCAGCAAATATGGACACCGGCTTAAAATAATCAAATAATAATAAAAAATGTTTTAAAGATGGGATTTAAAATAATCAGCAATCTGTGCAGCTCTAGTTTACAAAGGAACCTGGAAACCTTTAGAAGCTAATCTGACTGAAGGTGCAAGAGTTCAGGGAAGTAAATGAACCCTGAAAAAATTGAAGAAAATTTTAAACCGCAACCTGAAATGGGTGGAGAAAAACGTAAACAATAGTGGAACATCGATCAATGTTTTCCACAGAACCATGCATGTGAAAGCATGTAAAAAAACAAAACAAAACCAAATGTACTGATCAATAAAGTTAGATTTCCCTTTAGCTAAAAGAAATTAAAAATCAGGACAAGAGAATCATTTTTTCACCGTTTTATTTGTTTTAAAACCAACCTCATACATGAGATCATAAAGCCTGAAGAATCAGGAACATTCCTACTTTTGAGCTGCACTGATAACCAAAACCTGGAATATATAAATAGAGCAACTTAGTTAGTGAAAAAAATATGACATTTATGCTGATTGCCCATTCATGACTTAAAAGAAAAAACAATAACAATCATGGTTTTACCAACAAAGGTAGATGTTTCATACAGTTGTTTTAATAAAAGGAAAAAAAACATAATGAGAAACAAGCTTTTAAGAAGGACCAAACAATTAGAGTGAGAATGAGTGAGTGTGTGTGTGTGTGTGTGTGTTTAGTGTGGTATAAATGTAGGAGAGAAGCGTGAATCACCAGCAGGACACATTTTTACTGATGTCTTTCTTTTTGCTGTCCCATCACCATGAATGCTGATGAGCTTGTTGCCATGAAAACAGGATAGCTACAGAGGCCAGGAGATCACATGAGGAGTGCAGTGATTGTTAGGGATAATATGGGGTTAAAGGTACACACACACATATATATATATATATATATATATATATATATTTATATATATATATAAAACAAGTGCTGAGCTACATGACGCTGCAACAAAGCTATAAATGAGCCATTATGAGGTAAAAAAAAGCAGTTGTAGCCCAGAAAAAAAACAAAACTTTTAGTGTTCAGGACTTTCCCAAAGCGCTACATGAGCACTGATTGAATTCAAGCAAAAATAGAAAACACTGTTTTAGCTACAGCTCATCATGGTTGGTTGATGGTTGATGCGTTTTGGTTAAGGACATTTCTAGGTTTAGGACAATGAACCATTTAAAAAGTATGCTGCTCCATTTTTTTTTAGATTTGTTTTCTGCTATCACTTGATGAAGATAAAGTTTATGTTGATGAATTTTGAAGAAGACATTCCTGTGTGCGTTTCCTCCTCGTTTTCCGTTTTCAGGTTACAGCATTAGGACACACCGACTTTTAAGACAACAAAAACAGACACCACGTCAGATTATCATCTCCACCATCCAACATGGAAGCTACTAAAATAAATCCCACATCCAAACAAATGGGCATCAGTGCAGACACACAAAGTATGGAGACTCATTCTTGCTAACTGTGAAGCATCAAGTCTATCAGTAACCTACAAATGCACAGTCACAGTAAAAATAATGCTCAATAGAAACATGAAGGTTTTGGCTTTTAATGGTGCATCTGAAGAGTTCTCTCAATGTGGTCAAACTATCATACAACTTCAAAACAACTATTTTTGTCAAATCCACACAAGAACAACATTTTACACCCAGACACACACCACCACTAATATCCGGTTGAATGTCCTGCACACTTTCTGGCATCATAAAGGTCACTTGTGCCAGGAATGGCTCAGTTACATTAGTTGATTTCTTGACACGGACTCTGCTTTTGAGCAGAGTTAATCAGTTTTGAATAGGATGAGGCCAGGACTCATCCTACAGGCTGTTCAGGAATCCTTTTGAACACAGTCAAGCACGGTGGTGGCAGAATCATGGTGAGAGTATGTTTCACTACCAGTTGTATTGGTGTACCGCGCAAATCAGATGGGAGCGATTTGTGCGTTAACCTCACATCATCAGCTAGAGGTTTGAAGCTTGGACATCATTGGGTGTTCAAACAGGTTAACTGATCCCCGAGCTACATCAGAGTTGGTTTTAGAACAGTTATTACTGCAGTCGGTAACTTTTATAAACGAAATGTTGTTTTACATATTTGTTAAAACTGTTACTTTGTCGTGACAACATAATGAGACATGAGACAGACAATCAGTGGGGAAAAAAAGCTCCTACTGTTGGTGTCTGAAGAAAAGCACCATGAGAAAAATGACCAATCAGAGCCAGGAGGAAGGTTTTACTGTTGTCAGTCAACCTTGTGCACACACTTCTAAATGCGCTACTATGCAGAGAAACAACTTATTGCTCCAGAAAAACCCTTCATTCGCCATCATCGGCAGTCATGCCAAGTAGCCTGAACATTCATGGCAGGCTTTGCTGATTTGAAGACGCCTAGCGTAGCAGAGAGAAACATGAAGGTTGTGAACAGCGCATACACAAGTATGATTGACATCGGTAAGGTTCTCCTCCTGGCTCTGATTGATTGTTTCTGACAGAGCAGCATATTTCTGCAAACAGCAGCATGATCGCAGGGAAAAGGAGCGTGATTTTCCACAGATTATCTGTCTCATACGGTCACAACATAGTGAGAGCTTTAAAAAACATGTAAGAAACCAAAGGTTTATAAAAGTGACACATTGCAGCTTTAACATAAGGCTTCTGGAGTTTCTCACAAGCTGGTCTATCCCAGGAAAGAATCCTATTTATAAGTTTTCTAAAACTACAGATAAGAAAAATGCTCAAATATCGAGTCACAATTTTGCTGGAAGCTGTTTGATTGGTAAGAAAAGTGTTTTGCTTCTTTGCAGCTCACCAAAAATCATTTATGAGGGTTTATGTACATATTTGTTCCTGTCTGTTCAATGTATGACCCTTATGATTTAGAGAAAATCCACAAGAAATTCCAACTTGGGGTAAAAATTATTCCACCCTGGCAAAAATACTCCATAAAAAAAAAAAAGAAAAAACAACCTACAATCAACACGTGTCACATGAGTATAATGAGAGCAGCACACTTCTGACTGACAATGTAAATGAAAACCAACCTGTAAACTGACCTTTGGTTAGTTCTGGTGACCCTTCATTTATTTCTGCGATACAAAAACTTTAAAGAAAACCTTTGAACACAGCTGATCCATAGAGTCTGCATTAATGCTAGTCAAAGTCCCAGCATCTAAATCTCTCCTAATGCAGAGCTTTTCAGATTAATCAGCATTTAAACTGCACTACTGCATGCATGCATCAGAGAGCGAAGCATTAACGCTGTCGCATTTGGCTCAAAACAAGCGTTTAAATGTCTGTAAAGTTAGTTGCGACACCCTGATTTCCTGGAGTGAATGGAAATCAGCAGCTTTGTGAACAGACTGCCTTTGTCATTTAATGGCCATCTCAAACTATGCAACTAAAAACGTTTATCTAAGTTTAGGGAGATTTCCGAGCTCCGACTTTTAACAAGGATTATTTGAGCAATTACCTCACCACACCGACACAAAGCCTTCCCGTGGTCAGACCTCTCAGCGAGCTCAGCTGGACGCGGTCTGGTTTTCGGAAAACGCCACCACAGAAACCAGCGGCAAAAGATGCAGCAGCTGCTCGTTATTTTCTAATAGACAGCAGAAAGAATGAATTGTTGTCCCACAGTGTGAATACATTCAAGCTGGGATAAGCCTCCGAAAACAGTTCCAGCAGTTAATGAGGGGGCTTTCATTTGAGTTTTTGATTCTACGCCTTGTCTTATTGGGGACATTCGTCTATTAGGGTTGAAGTATGACAACATGCAGTTTTAACATTTAAAACAAGCTGAGTTTTAGCACTTCCTGTAGCCATCAACAAGCATCCAGCATAATGTTGGCTTGATAAGCGACTGCTCTTCCTGGGGGAAATGCCCAGACGAGCTTTTTAGCAAAGTCCACCAACTTTCAATGGATTCGATACTGGGGCTTTGGAAATGTCGCCCAGGAAGATTGATGTCAGCGTTTCAAACCCAGTTTTGATGCGATTTTGGCATTACTGTCTTGTTGGAATACGACTTTATCTAAATTTTACCATCTGACCCAAACCGACATTTTAGGAGGTAGAGGAACAACCCAAGAACCACCAAGACTCACTCCCATCATAAGAGAGACCAGTGTCACTTTCCACACTGCTGGCCACTGCTTCAAAACCCACACCTTGACCCTGGCCCAGATGGACAAGTTATCACCTCAAGTCATCAGCCAGGTGTCCAACCAACAGGACAAAGATCCCAAACAAATCAAAACTGACTTTGGACTGGGTGAAGCAGGATCTAGCACGGTCCAAACGTAAATCCTACAGAACATTAGCGGCTACGCCCTAAAGCTGGTCTGAGCCAGGAAACCACCAAATGTAACTGAGATCAACCAATTCTGACAAGCAGAGCGGTCAGATGTCCAGTCAAAAAAAAAAAAAAAAGTAAATAAAATATAGGCTTTCCGCAATGAAACTGGGAGTTTGTATTTTCATATTTGAGACTGACCATTTCTAGATTTAAAAAAAAAAATCACAACAAATTCCAACTTCTGGTTTTTAAAAACCAGAACAGAAAGGAATGACTAAAATAAATCAGTAAAATGCCAAACTGAATGACATCCATGCTGAAGATGAGTATATGCAAGGCTAGGCTCAAAATTATTCATACCCCTGGCAGATTTAGATCTAAACAAGCTTTTCATTTTACCAACATGCTTCTTCTGACTGGTAGCAATATTCACATTCTGCAGCGCCGCAGCCAGAGTCCAGACACAGAAAAGGAAGTAGATTAAAAATAAAAATAAGGGTGATGGCGTGGAGGACTTCAAACCGCACAGATTTAAAGCTCACCACAATAATAATCCCAATAATAATCCATGGAAATTACAGTTCGAGAAGAGTTTGACTGCTGCAAAGCCCGTAAAGATTTTTTTTAAAGATTTAGAGAGGAACAAATAATTTTTGACATGACATGTTTAATAAAATGTAAATTAAATACAAAAAATATTATAGTCGAAATCGATACTCCCCTTTTGCACCGTTTTGTTGTATTTTAAAACTCCTTGGTTGAAAGAAAATCATTTTGGATCCAAATCTCTGGGAGGTATGGATAATTTTGGGGTTCAGATTGGAACCACACGAGGAAAAGACCTGAAACACATCAGACGATGGAGGAGGACCCCAAACTCCTCCTCCTGCCTCCCTCTAACACCGTCTCAACGTCTTGTTCTAGTCATCTCCTTGGTGACACACAAACTAATCCCTCATTATGGGATGTAAGCACAGGCACCCCGAAGCCCTGTTTTCTTTTTTTTGTCCTTTAAGTTTTCTTTCCTCCCCATATCGGAACACTCCAACCAGAACAGATTACTGTAATCTGGGAACACTGGTGCAGACAGATTAGATTAAGCTCATTACACAGGGAAAATGCCGCAAGAAAGGGTTAATTCCACCCCAATCCACTGGTTCGATACACCTCAGGACATACACACACACACACACACACACACAAATATATATATATATATATATTTATGTATATTTGGTCATTTGAAAACACCAAAAAAAAGCTGGAATCATATGTAAAACATAAAATCCCTACATAGATTTTCTCCCACATCATTCAAAAATGATTGCAAATTTCTGTAGTGTTTCTTTTAATAAGTGCAAATAATTTAGCACGTTCTTCTCCCCCATCACGCCTCTAAATGCTTCCTTTAACATCCGCCTCCCCTGGTAGTTACAACAGCCCGCATGGTGAACAGGTCATACAGACAGACAGAGGAGAGAGAGGTTGGTTCATGCAGTTGTCTTAGACACGACATCGTCACGCTTAAGGTGCCTTCTGTAGCATCGGTATGCGAGTGTGAATGAGAGAGATAACAGTACTGCAGCCAAGTCTCCACCTCACTGTTCTTTCATCCTGTGCGTTTTCGTTTTAGGGACTCCAGCTGAACGACAGAAACAAAGTATAAATACATATATTTGACTCACAGGCAACAAAGTGCAACAAGTTTTATTCCAGTAGTACCTCACTCTCTACCATCTTCATCCTTCCCAGGGCATCCTTTGCGGCTTCCTATGAAAAACAACAACAAAAAAGGAGAATAAAAATGTTTTCCAGAGGGAAAAAAAAAAAACTGACTACCCTGACCCGCCCACACTCACCCTGTTGCCTTGGCTGGAGTATTTTTTTACAGACTCAGAAAGTCCTTGGACAAAGCGCAGCAGCACGTGTTCATACTCTGCACATATTGTGAAAACAAGGGTAACATAATTAAAAATAACAGCATGATTAAACATTACAGCCACAACATGCAAACATACTCCAAGGACATGGATATGAAGGCAAAACTAGGATTTATAGCAAGTTTAATAAAAAATAAATAAATGATACAGTGTCTCTCAAATGCATTTGAGCCCTTAAACTTTTACAGATTTGTCACACAGAAGCAAATTTTGAGGATTTTTACCATGGTTTCACCAGGTTTCATCAACTCAAATTTAAGAGCTTTCAAGACTAGTATGAATGCTCCATTCATACTAGCCATCGCCCTCATTTTTTAAGACCTATATCTCCACAGAAACGTACAAACTTTATCCAGCCAACTGGCAATAAATTATCACTTACTCACGATAGAAGCAAAAAAGCTAGCTAGCTAATACACCCAGGCTAGGTATGTTAGCAGTCAGTTAGCAATAGCTTCTATTGTCTGGAGACACAGAATGCAATGAAGAAGTCTGAGCGCGACTCAAAACGTTTGCTTGACAGAAAAATCCCACAAGAAACAAAAACATAAAATATGGAAAATTTAGACAAAATTTAAGACCAGCAATTAACATATTAATGCAAAACTTACTTTTTAAAAATGAATTGAAGACATTTTAAGGCCTTCATTTTAGATTTCATGTGACATACGTATCCTATGATACTGAGGTTACTGCATCAACAACTTTCATATTCATGCAGCTAAATAAAAGAGATCTGCAAGCTCAAAAAACAAAACAAAAAAAAATCAAGAAAACTATTAAAAGGACCCAGAATAAACATATCACTTGAATTCTTTCACTGTGCTTGACATGCAGTAGTCGGGAGTAATAATTTGGACACAGCTCTATCGTTTCTGCTGATCTGAGACCTGGCGTGGGGCGAGTGCAACCTTCGCTCACGTCCCAAATTAGAAATCGTGAAATGAGCGTGAAAGTGACCGAGCACAAGCTTCAGAAAGAAGCTACGTACACAGAATTAAATTATATAACACCTAAAACCATAAGATGAGTCTGATGCGCGTGGAGATGAGTGTGTGGATAAACCTTTGAGCTATGAATCTGAATCTGCACTACCTGTCAGCAGAGCAGGAGAGGCTCGCTCCAGCTGAGCTTTCTGCCAGCGCAGCCTGTGCGTGACCTCTTTGTGTTGATGAATGAGGTCAGATGGGGGATCGCGATGGTTTTTCCGGTAATCTGCAATCTGAAAGACTTCAGTAATGAGCAAGCGAGACCTTGTCTAAACAGATGTCGCGCGCACAGGCTTGGATTATACAAACCTTCCTCTCCAGCCGCTCCTTGTCGAAGTTGAGGAGGCTGAAGCTGTGGAGTTTGTACTGCGGAGGAGAGTCGTCGGGGCGACTGCTTCTGCCGCTCGACTCGTGTTTGGGTTTAGACCGAGGAGATGGAGCCTTACAGGGACAGAGGAAAAACAAACCCGGCTCATCAACATGGATTATCCTCAGACGTTACTTGTAAGTTATTTCCATTTAGAGGTGATTAGTAATAATTAACTAAGCAGAAATATGGTTGATACAGTCCAGCACATGCAAATAAAGTCAGTTTGAAGAAAAGTATAAACCCCCCCCAACATTTCTCATATTCTGGACTGGACGCTGAACGTTACTGTAAACAATTTCTGCAGGAGGGTTATTGCAGAAATACACCAACTGCCCTGTTTTGATAAGATATTAGTCATCTAATTCTCATACATCTTCTCTCTGACATCATGGCACTTTGTCATGATGTCAGAGAGACTAAACTAAAAAATGTTGGAGCGTGAAGCAAAAGCCTTTGTGTTTTATTGATTCTTAAATTGTCCGGTCGGGCAAACTATTAGCTACTCACTCGCTCCTTTTGCCTCTCTGGAGGAGAAAGCGGCGACACCGGCTCCAGAACGAACCACTTCTCCGTCGTCGGCTGCAGCTCCACTCCTGAGAGAGGCTCTCTGATCTTCACCCTCACCTCCAGCTTCCCACCGGTAGCTTTACGGCCATCCATCACCTGTCCAGACACACGCGCTCTCAGAGAGAATCGATGCAAATGCTTGTGTGAACCGTCAATTTGATCGTTAACGCTTACTTCTATGATCTCTCTGATTTCACAGTGGTTCTCTAGAGCCTCTAGTTTCAGCTGAGCAGTGCCTACTGCTCTATCCGTCTTGAACAGACCTCTAGAGAAACACGGGGACGAGAAAATAAAAGGCAAAAGATACAACATGCATTGATTGGTGATGAATAGGAATGCAGCTTCTGACCTTTCTAGAAATCATCTCCTACCTAATGTTGAATCAGTTTCCTCTATTTTAGTTCCTTTACATTTAATTACTGCATTGATAGTAAGTCTTTGCATGCCTTAGCCAAGACTTGATTATGTTGTTCATTCTAAAAGGAGGGGTTTCTTATCCACGGATGCCTTTTCTGTGAGCAGTTTAGTGATAGAAATCTCAGTTTTTTATGTGACTTAGTTATAAAGAAGCGCATTACAAATGCAAATATTCTTCAAGAGCAGAATTTGTTGGGCTATAATCGCTTTGTCATGCAGTCACAACCATACAGATACATAAAAAAGAAGTTATAAATGGTTCATATTGTCACTTTTATTGACAATATGAACAACAAAACTTTAAGTCCATATAGCCCACCTCTAATCCAACCAGATGCTCTTAGTGCAGATGGGGTTTGAATTAAAGTATAGATTAGATCTGGCTTCAGCAGCTGAAACAACCTGCTAATCAATATTTGTACTTATTTTGAATATTTACAATCTTCTGAGTCCCATCAGCCCTTTTATGTCCTGAGGTCTCTTTGTTTTAGCTGTTTCCAGTTAGTTTTATTAAAGTCATTGCTTTTTTTTTATTTTTTTTTATTCGGTTGCATGTATTGAGTAGTGTATTTTTTCCTGACATTTCGCCGACACTGTGAGTAGTTTTACCCCTTGTGGACGACTTCAAACTTGATGCCTTTGGACTGAACAACCCGTTTGAATCCTCTGTGGGTTCGGTTAATGTTGAGTCTGAACTGCTCTTTGAACTCCGGACTGCTGCTGTTCTTCACCGTGCCGGTTTTGTCCCTCTGGGCGTCCTCCTACACACAAACGCACCGTTCAGCACAGACGCGTGCAGCTAACACCGACTAAAAACAACTGGGCGAGAAAAAGACGGAGCCTCACCGAGCTGGGAAAGGGAAATTCGAATTTTACGCTGGCGTCCAGATCATTAGGAGAGACGCCTGTGGAGTCAGAGTTCGGTGTGAATGGCCTCAGATTTACCAGGTTACGAAGCGCTTACCTCGGAGACGCATACATCCTCCGTACCTGATGGAGCTGGCAGGTTGATGCCTCGGACGATGTGCAGTACCAGGTCACTGGGAGACAGGTTGGAGTTGATCCTGTGTGACGGACAAACAACCAATCAGGATAAAAGCCAAATAATTTTGCCTGTTTTATGAGTCACGCAGCTTTTAGCTTGATATCATGCTGGAACAGAGATGCACTGAGTCACAATGAGTCACTCTGACTCATCTCCCACACCACTGAGGTAAAGCAGTCCATTTCCAGGACCAAAACATATTTCACTAAATTAAAACCCTCCTTCATTGGAAGAGAAATAAATGACATCAAACCAAATTAAATGGGATATTTTTATTTGTTTCCGGCATATTTATCTAACTTAATCCATCCGGTTTTAACTCTATGACCATCTCACGCTATAGAAAATGACTTCTCTTTTACATTTCTATAACAAAGGACAACATTTTTGTTATCCAAACTATGAGTAGTCTCTTCGGGAAACTAATCCAAGATGGATTCAACCTCAAGAATCCCAATGATCAATGCTTAAATATAAAAAAGACAGAGTAAAATCTGATGGGGATGAAACCAATTTACTTTGCAGAGTTGAAGGTTCTCTCCTGGGTGAGGCACTTGGGGACCGGGTGGCCCTTGGTGTGGGCGTTCTTCAGCAGCTCTATGTACTTCATAGTCTCCTCAACCAGCTTCTCAGACCTGAGGGGAGACAGAAGGGAGGCTTTTGCACAAATACTGACGGTGCAAGGCATCTGAAGTCAGCAGAGACAGCTGTCGAAGCAGTGTGACAGACCGCGCTAATTGTTACACCCAACAAGAGTGTTTGAAAATCAATGCATGATGCTTTTCAGAGTGTAAATATGAGGGAAAAGGGAGAAGTGAAAATATGTTCCTTACTTCAAAGCCTCGCCTACGTTGCCCATGAGTGTGAATTGCTGAGAGAGGCCCAAACATTTCTGTTTCACATCGAGACACAAGAAGAAGAAGATTGTGGGTAAGAAAACATGTGCTAGCAAAGAGACGGAAAATGTGGAGAAAATGGAAAATATCCTACAGATTTACAACCCAATAACATTAAGAGGCCGGTGCATACATTTTAAAAAGTGACGTGAAGGAATATTTATACAACAGACTTTCAAACGAAAAGGTTTTCACCTCGTGTTGCTTTCGTAGGAGATCCATGAGTGCTTGGTATTTTTCACTGGAGCGAGGAGAGGCCCGGGAACGGCCCAGGGAATAATCCTCCTCACTCACCGGAGCGCTTGGAATCTGATCCATAGCAATGAGAAAATGTGATGAAAGTCTTTAAAAACAGAAACAGCAATCTCCAAAAACAGTCGAGTAACAAACATGACAAAAACGAAACAGCACTAAATCTATAGTGGTTTTTTTTACCACATGGGCCAAAACTGCTAAAAATACTCGAGAGCTGCATACATTTAAATACGTTTTACTTCTTTCTAGTTTCTTGAAGTAGAACATGTTTGTTTATTCTCAGCAGCAAGAACAGGATATAAGTCACAATTTCCTGTATTAAGCCCAGTTTAATGAATGGGGGCAATCAAGTCTGCTTTTGAACAAAATTTCTGGATGTCTAAGATCATATTTCCTATGAAAACCAAACAAAATAGGTTATTGAAAGAGAAATACTTTGTGTCATGTCTAAACCTTTCAATTTGGAAAATTTTGTTTGTCTGCCTCTTGTCTGAAAGGCCTCTCACATCAGTAAAAAAAACAACATATATCAGAGATATCCCTCTGCGTACATTGGCTGTTATGTCAGACAAAATACTGGCAATCAAGTAGTTTAACACACAAGCCACTGTACTGTCCAAGCTAAAACTTTTTTATTTGCAACACTTCATGGCATCTTTGAAATCTATTCAAATATTGTTTTTTTTTCTGTTGGTTTGAAGTGAGCATCCGGTTCGACACCTGTGTGATGTCCCGTTGATAATGAGACAAACAGAAACACAATATTCTGGGTAAATCCATGAAGGGTTGAGTCAGACAAATCAATAGGTTATATGAAGCATAGCTGAATAAAACAGTCGGATATGATTTAAAGAAAAAAAAATCTCTTGGGATGAAAGGCATTAGTGTGGAATAATAATGTATGACTGATGACAACAGAGCTTCCTATCTGGAAGCAGATACAGAAAACGTAAGTCTAAAAAGGTCTCACTTTCCGCCATCTTGTTTCTATTTTGCATTGAGTACAGCTGTAAGAATTATTAGTCAAAGCAAATATCTTTATAACCTTTGTGATGTCAACAGGAAGGCCAGACTTTGCAGCCGTAACCATGGGTTCCAGTCCTTTGGCGTGTCTGAGGTGCTGTGCTGCTCCAGTCATATCCTGAAAACGACCAACTATGTGAATACATCCACTGCCGCACAGCAGACTGTCAAGAACAGGCAACAAAATGTCCACAAACAGCAGAGAAACACCAAACAGGGGGGGGGGGGAAATAAACAACTTGTAGCTCACCTTCATCTGTTTGGAGCGAAGAGCTGCACGCAAAAAGGCCTGTCGTCGTAGCAACAGGAAATCTACTTGTTGCTGGGCTGAAAACGCAGTGAAAACATAAATCTGGCTTTTAGATATATGGCACATTTCAGACATGAACAGCACCCCGCAAAAGTATTCACACCCCAGGAACCTTTCCACATTTTGTCACATTAATGGCATTTCCTGTGCTTGAGAAACCAGGGAGTGACATTCATGCCCCTTATTCTGACACCACTAAACAAAATCTATTGCAAGCAACTGCCTTCAGAAGTTATCCAATTGACAAACAGTGTAATTTAATCTCAGTGTAAATCCAGCTGTTCTAAATAAGTTTGGTTTAAATTAAACCATTCTGTTTACGATTCATGATGCACTGCTTTTTGTGGTAACTCACATGAAATAAATTGATGCTAAAAGTTATTAGGGCTGTAGCAATTAATCGTGATGAATCTATTACAGAAATAAAGTCGTCAATTTAGCAATTGATTAATTATCACACGTAGTATATAGACTAAAATTAGGCCATTTGCTGAAAAAAAAACACACATTCAGAGCAGTAATTATGCCAAATCTGCACATTTTTAAATCCAAACTTAATTCAAATTCAAAAACAGTTTATTGAGCCCAAAGGGAAATGAAAAGTTGTTGTAACTCATTTAATAAAGAGGCTGTCTTCTGTAACAGTTTGTATCACAACGAATTTGAAGATGCCTCTGACTAAAGACACTGGTTTTCTAAGACAGTCTCATGAAGAGGATGCTCAGCGTTGTCCATAATATTTTTTGTTGACTTTTTTCTTTGCACCATCATCTCCAGCATTTCCATTTAAGATTTTCGAAAAAAACTTTGTCTGTAAATATTTTTTAACCAAAACTCCTCAAATGGCATAGTTTTAGCTTCACCCACTTCAAATTCATTACAGTAATGCTATGTTCCTTCATTTTTGACAATAAAATGTTTGTTTTCTTATTTAAAAAGTGTATTTTATTTGCATATTTACATGCATTTCTAATATTGTATAAAACAGCTTTAAGCAGTTAAATGAAAAATCTATAGAATATGTCATTTTTCAAATCTGACTGATTGAATAAATGATTACTAAGATAATCGTTACGATGTCACAACATGGTAAAATTTCAAGTGTTTCTTTTATTAAGGCACTGCAGGTAGAACATGCAGAGTTTTGAACCAACCTTTTGGTCCCAGTTTTGGAGCCGAGGATCCTGCAGGGACTGGGGGAGCCGGAGACTTTGCCTTCTGCACAGGTGGACGCACTGCAGGCTACAGAAAGGAAAATCATCAGACAAACCAAATACCTCCACTAACAGATGTCTGGCTGACGGTTTAAACTACGGCCATAGCTTGGAATAGAGACAAATCTAACATATTGTACATTAGCATGAAAAACTTGGTTCTGTAGTTACTGCTTTGTCATAATAGGCCATAAAACAACCAAGCAATCCTTCAGTGGGTAGGAAGTGCAGAGCAGGAAACAATACTAATAAAAAAAAAAAAAAAAACTTTCTTTGAAGCTGCAGGAGCTGAAATGGCACCAAATGAAGCTTTTCTTTCTTTAATCCACAGACAGATTTCCTGGCTGCACTGGGATATTTGGGCTGTTTTGTGCAGCTCTCCATCTTTTTCATCCCCACCTTGGCAGCCTCTTTCTGTCCATCCTCATCATCGTCATCATCATCTGCGTCTGCATCCTGATTCGCTATTTTCAGAGCCGTTTCCAGGACACCTATCAGGTTCTGCTGACTCCCCTCTGAGCCCTGGAGAGGAGGACAGCCTGGAGAAAACACACACACACTCAAATAAGCTTAACAAGTCAAAGCTTAACAACTGGAGTCAAAACCTGACACAAAATATCCAGGAAGTTACCAGGAGGCACCGGCAGATCGTTCAGGTTGACAGGTCGGCCTGCGCTGTGAACTTTGATGGCGTCCTGGTATTGCTGTTAGAGAAGGAAAAAAGGAAAAAAAAATCATGGATGGTTTTAACTTAAAACAAAACTCTGGGAGGCTCGCTACTGAAAGAAAAAGGGAGGTAATCAAAACCAAAGTGGCTGACGCAAGCAAATAACTCAGAATTGCAAAAATTGGCGGGTAAAAAAAACAAAACTCATCAATACAGCCAAACCTCGGTCATTGAAACCCACTGTGTAAGTGGAGACTATTTCCAAGAACACATTCAAAAATAACTTGCACAAAATCCATGCAAAGGTTTTACAAACATCTTTATATCTGCAATATTCATTAAGCAGACAGAAATCCAGCCAGGTAAATCACTTCCTGCTGATACGAGATAGATCTGCACCTCGGTTCTAGTCAGGATCACTGCTGAAGTTGCTTTAATCACAAACAAATATTTTCTTGCAGTGAGCTACAAGTCGAGACTTGACAACGTAATCCTCAAAACTTTACAGCATCTGTCGGTTTCAGGCAGGAATCACACTAAGATCGTTCCAAATCAATAGGTGATTTGAGTATTTTTAATGCAACGCCGCAGAGGCAAAAGAAAATCTAACAGAGTCATTCAAAAATAAAAAGCGTTGATTGAACTGAAAAATATGTATTGGCAGAAAAATAAATTCTTCAATCTTCTGTGAAATTCCTGACCCGATGCTCAAAGCAAGCACCGTCCCCGCTCTTCATTTTATCCCATGCCAAAAATACCACCAGCTTTCAGCCGGTGGTATTTTTCACACAAACTCCATAGGTTTTACAGAATATGAGGCTGCTCACCATAACGACAACATACATAATTAATAAGAAAATAGCACAAAATTATGCCCGAAGTATGTGATATTTAATCTGAAACCAGGCAAATTATGTTAACACAGAGAGGAGCATTTGTCCAGTTGATACAGCTCCAGAGCAGATCTTCCTCTGCATGTAATTTCAGAAATAAACAGACGTTCAGAAAGGAGTTGGGGAACTCTTTAAGACTCACAGTTAGCTTTGTAAATTTGCCCCAATGTGTCAAAAAAGTTATATTGATAAAATAGCTAATTTTGTGAGATGTTTAAAGCAAGTGAGTTTTTAAAATGTGATTAATGTGTGCAGCGCTATTTTCAGCTCCTTTAATTGAGGGAATTAAGAGAAGAAATCAACAAAACCTTGAAGATTTCTAGGAATTTTTTTTTTTTTTTTTTTACACATTTCCCTCCATTTTTCTGGTTTATTAATTTACCCTTAACTACAGCGTCCTATAATGACACTATAATCTTTTAAGTCAAATATACACCACCAAGATACCAAGCCAACAAAACAAAAGAAAAAAAGTTTTGTTTTGTTGGCTTGGTAAACCTTACACAGGCCATGTGATTCAGTTTCAGTAAAAGTAATGAATCAATTCTTAGGGAGGAAAAAACCAAAAAAATTCCCTTTAAAAAGGTGGCATTGAGGCTACCTTAATAATCCGCTGGTGCATGCGAGCTTTCCGATCGTCTCCTTTGCTCTTGGCTCCCTCTGCTGCCTGCTTGTAAATGTCCATCCTCTGCTTCAGGGCCTCTGCCACGCTGCTGGGAGCAGGAAGGTCTGTAAAAGGACAAACACAAATACTCATGGATGCTAAATTTAACATGATTATGTTGCTTTCACAGCTCAGAGACAACATTTGAGCTACCACTCAAACATTTAACACAGAACCCATTCGTGTTTGTTAATATACCTTAAAAATATCATGGACCATATTCCCTTTATGAAAGGTTTTGTGTTTTGATTCTTGTTTTGTCTACAGTAAAAAAAAATTTCTCATCTTGCCACCTGGTGGCTAAATTCTGCAATTGATCAGAACTGATTAGATTCCTGTTCAGTTGCCATTAATGTTTGTCTGGCTAAGAGAAAATAGATTATTTTTTCAAATCTTATATACTGAGAAAAAAATAGAACAAAATCCTTCATCCTCTGATCAACTTTAATAAACAATAAACAAAAAAAAACTTTTTAAATACACTCAAATCAATGTGAGTTTATACGACTGCAATTTTAGGTACATTTATTTAAAGATTGTAGATTTTTTTGTAAGAAAACAGTGAACACAAAGTATTTAAAATGCACCACTGAGAATGGAGGATCTTACTGTTGGTGGCTGTCTGAGTGGGTGCAGGAGCAGCAGGAGGTTTGTTAGAAGTCTGAGGAGGAACAGGTGCCCTCTGCTGCTCCACTGCATCTCCTGCAGATAATCAGAACAGTGCAAAAGTAAGTACTGGTTACCTTAGTAACAAAAACTTAAAGGTGGCATATTATTCTGACCACAATATTCTGAGTAAATATGATCTAAATCGGTTAATTTATTATTTATTTAATAAGCACTGATAAAATCTAAATCTGGAGCACTGTAGGCAGGTAGGCCGTTTAATTTGATTTACTTAATTTCAGTTCAATCATACCTGCAACTCATCAAACAATGCTAAATATCTTCAGTAAATCAGACAGTATTGACTCTCAAAGACAAAGAAATCATAAAGCTTGACTGCAGCATTTAAACATGGAGATAAAAATCAACATTTATAACCAGTAGCTCTGTCTAAGTGAAGCCATTAATATAATTCTTCTGTGTCCTATAATAACTGTAAAAGATAAAGTGTCCTGCACTGCCTCCGGTCTTTAATCCTGAATTCATAACAGAAAAGATATCTGCTCCTGTTGCCTGAACCTCAACTGAGATATTGGTCAAGTTTCTCTCATTTTAACTGCAGTGCTACAGACTCACCTGGAGGGGGAGGTAGCGAGCTCAGTTCCACTGGTTCTCCTCGGTCCACAGCCTCCACCAGCGAGTCGAGCTTCTGCAACGATGGAGGACAGAACATCTCGTTGACTCTCTGTAATTTTGAAGCAAACAGATCTGCCAGAGCGGCTGTGTTACCTTGGCAGTGAGGTAGTGCTGTTTGGCCAGGCTGATGTCACCGCTCTGCTTGGCCTGAATGGCAGCCATCTTATACTCCCTCTGTCTGGACAGCACTGCCTGTTTCAGCTCTACATGGAGCGAAATTATGAATACAAGTTAGTTTCCTGTCAGAGGGAGACTAGGTATTTCTACACAGCAATAACATAAAATCTTACCACATATTTATAGTCTAGTTTCTAGTGTAAATATATTAATACACTTGAAATAAAGTAAAACTAACTTTTCAGCAAGATATGGGAGCTTGTTTGTTTCCAAAATTCCTTAAACATGAGGAAAATATCTTGTTTTAAGTGAAAACATGTCAGTGGAACAAGTTATTTATCAATATTAAGAAATTATCAACTTAAAACAAGCTCCTATATCTTGCTAAAAAGTTGCATGTAGGGCCACACCTAATGATTATTTTAGTTATCAGTAGATCTGATTATTTTGATGATTAATCAGATCATCAAAATCATCATCATCAAAATAGATTGTTCCATAAAATGGCAGTGTACAGATTTTTAAAGTTTTTTTAATACAATTTCAGGAACATTTAAAATGCAAATAAACAATTCATTTCCTTTTTAAATGAAAGAAACATTTTATTGCCCAGGATGCAACAACAGCATCCTTCAGTTGAACACTTGATCATTTGTAGCAAAAAACATACTTATAACATCAACCTGTGAAAAGCTCAGTCCTTTCTGCTTGACTTATCAATGTAATGAAGGGCTGATCTGTTGACTATTTTTTCAATTAATTGATTAATAATTGGATATTAATACAATACATTTTTCACTGAATTTGAACCAGGTGAAGCTCATCTTAAATGCAAAATGTAAATATTTTTTTAACAGTTTTGGCTTAATTACCACTCTGAACATGTTGTTCTTTCAGCAAATGACTTTTTTTTAACCTGGATGCTCCAGTTAACAGTTAACCAATTACTAAACGACAATTATTTCAACAATCAAATAGTTATCATTAATCTGATACTTTTGAGTTGGTTTGTCTTATCTCAAGCATAATAATACATTTGGGCTAGAAACTAGACTAAATATACTTAGTAAGACTTGTGAAAGGTGTTCTCAGTTACCTGAGTGCTGGGCGTCAGGTTGACTGGGCGTCAGGGGGGAGATCGCAGGCGTTTCTGGGGTGATGGCAGCAGCTGGTTTTTGGGGAGGGGTCAGATGTCTAGGTTTAGTGTTCAGAGTTTCTGGCGCCGGTTCCCTCAGTGGTTTCTGATTAAAAGGAGGGGAGGGAATAAGAGCGGGCGGTTCTCGTTCCTTAACGGGTTCAGGCTCGGCTGGAGCGTTCAACTTTGCGCCAATAGCAACCGGAGGAGGAATCTCCTCTTCATTGATTGGCTTCCCTTTTTTCACAGACGTCAACATGGATTGCAACGTCTACAATTAGAGAGGACAATCATAAACACACAAAGTCGATCTGTATATAAACAGAGAACCATAATGTTGCACATGGGAAATTTTTCCATTTCGTTTTATCAGTTTACCTTCAACCCTCTGTCATATCTTCGAACTTTACTAGTCTCGCCTGCAGCCTTGGCATTGGCTGTAGCCTTCTGATACATATCAAGGCGCTCCAACAGGCGAGACTCCAATCCTGACGCTCCGCCGGGAGCGCTGGGAGAAGAGACGCTCACTTTAGGAACAGTGGGAGTGACGGCGAGACGCGTTGGAGCAGGAGTGTCCGCCTCGTCATCCTCCAACACATCGTTTAATTCTGCCTGTGTACACAGCAAGAAAAAGAAATACACAAAGCAACTGAGATAAGAGTTGCATCATTATGGCAACAAATAGGTAAATGTGAGATACTGTGAGTAATTCAAAAAGTGCCCAAAAATATGACTTAAGACCTTATTTTTAATGTCTAAAATTCATTAAAAGTGTGTGTTTTACCAACAGGTCTTCATCATCCAAATCTTCGTCTCCCATGTCCTCATCGTCCAGATCTTTCATACATCTAGCTGCCATTCGCTCAATCTCAGCCATTGGAACAGGAGCTGAAAAGAAATAATCAAAAACATACCAAGAAGGGTTTACTGTTGAGTCACTTAAAACAAATCAATGATCAATACTTTAAAGTGAGGTCGCAGTCGTTGTTCATATTTTCCCTGCTATCTCTCGATCGGTAAAATGCAAGAGAAGTACACTCACATCTTCCGTCCCCTTTCTTCCCTTGTGGTCTCCCTCCTTTTTCTCCTCCTCCCACCAAACTGAGGAGCTCTGCCTCCAGGTCCTCGTCGTTTCCATCATCGTCCATCCCTCCGTCTGGGGTAAGGTCGAGAAGAAGCCCCATCTGAGAGGCAGACAGCAGGAGAGCCACTGAATTACATGTAAAACTAATATTCTCTACTTCAACAAAACATAATTTTAAATTCACATTAGACCACTTTAAGCTTTGATCACAGCACTGATTTGATTTCAGTCAGGATCCTGAACTGTTTGAATTGCTGCAGGAACTATTTCCACACTCATCCCAAAAATATCTGATGAGTTATAATATTTTTTCATGGTCCTACAATCAAATGTTTAGCACTAATGGAAAAGCAAGACATTTTTTTTTAAGTAAACCACAACCTCACTGTGCCTTCGATAAGTAGCCTCACCCTTTAACTTTTCCACATTTTGCCAGAATATAACCACAAACTTCAATAAATGTTATTAGGATTTTATGTGAGAGATAAACATAAAATATGCTGTTTTGGTTTTTTTACAAGTAAAAATACATAAATAGTTGCATGCATTTGTTTTTTACGCCTCTTTTACTCTCATAGCCCAATGTAAGCTAGCTGACATTGGGCTGACAACCAGCTGATTTCAGAAATTGTCCAATAAGTAATTAGAGTCTGCCTTTGAGTAATTCAATTCAATTTTTAGTTTAGTTCAATTCAGAATATTTATACTGCACCAATTCACAACACATCATTTCAGGTTACTTTACAAAAAAAGTTATTTCAATTCAATCACACATACAGTCCAAATGATCCCTCTTATCAAACAGTGCATTTAGTTCAGTTTGTCATTCAAATTTGTAAAAGTTTTCTATCCAACATAAAAGGTTCAAGGCGTGGAAGTAGCTTTCTGTGGGATCCACAGCTGTGAGTTCTGGCATCTTGTATTTTACTGATATATATAAATATTTTACATTGCTGTTAGGTGTAAACCCATTTTTTAAAATCTACATTTCACACATTTCTGTGGTGTTTGGTGAGCTCTGCCTCAGCTATCCTTCCATGTTTTGATTTTATTTAATTCCAGTATTTGCCGTCTCTTTAGATGTTTCATCTCCTTTCAATACTGACTGATCAGGTGAACCTTATGAATCAGACAAATCTTCTCCATGACTAAAAATACCTCCAATCTCTTGTCAGCTGAAACATCAACGCAGTACTTTTCCACTAGACAGTTTTTCACTTAGTTAACACCAGGAGATAATTTTATTGTCTAGCAGTGAATTAACATCAGGCACAATTCACAGATTTGGTTATTGGATACGACAGGTATTACCTGTTTGGCTCTGGCTGCCCCTTGACCCCGGGGAGGAGGGTTCCTGCTGCGACTCATGGGCTGTAAACACCTGTGGGAAAAAAAACGATTTAAAAATAATTAAATCCCTTTTTTTGAAATAATGCGGCAAAAAAAAAATGATCCAAACTGTCACATATCGTATTAGCGTTTCTACTCCTGTTAGCTTCCAGCTAAAAGAAACCTCACAGCTTTTGCATTTTCTGACAGGCTGTTTTTACCTTCACAGCTCGACTCGATGTTGCTTTGCTCAGCTCGGTCACTCAGATTTAAAACTCCTTCCGTACAACTTTAACCGGATAAACAAAGAGGGGCACTCCTATGTGTAAGCGCTCAGTTTGAGGTGTCAAAACAAGAACAGTAAGCCGTGTAAATGACTTCCTGTATGGCGCTTTACGGCTGGTCAAAAACACGCCCATAGTTGACGTAAAGCAGTGACGTTTGTTAAAGGCATACGCAGCTCAGGTGAGCAGTTTGAGGATGGTGAAAAATTATAATTATTTTTTTTTTTTAAATAGTCCTTAACATTAAAAGACTTAATATAAAAAAAGATACAAATTTCGCTCGAGCTCAACTGATAACTTAATTTAAGATGCCGGTTATGTTCACGACAGTTTTCCACTTAGCTAGCTAGGTGTAATGTGTTTGCTACATGCTCAAATATTTTTGGCGAATATTTTCTTTCGGTGTAAATTGCTTTGTTTGCCCTAAAATCATTATTTGATGGTAAGCAAAGTAAAATTTAAAAATCTTGTTTGCGTTGTGTTGTATTCTGTCATATCTTTAAATAAACCCCTTTTCTTTCTTTTAGTTGGCAAAAATGACCTAAGGAAAAACAAAGTTTAACAGCAAGGGTAAAAAAAATAATAATAAAAAAGAAAAGGTTCTAAATTCAGTGCAGTTGTTTGACTTTTGTTTAGAGGTATTAGAGTATCTTTAATCTCGTACTTTCAGTCCCTACCCATCAAATATGTTTTTAAACTCCAGTTAACAATTAATCGGTTACTACACTAGTTGACGATTATTTCAATAATCAATTAATTGTTTCAGCTCTACTGTCTTTAATTGATTAGGAGTGTTTTTGTATGTTTTAAGAGGACATGGCTCCACCCCAGACTCGGACCCTGAGGTCAAAGAATAGGATGTGTCCAAGTGATGAATCCTCCCAGACACAGGAGGTCCAGGTTGTTCCCCTTCAAAAGGTATTTAGGACTTGAAGAGAGCTTCTGATGATATTACATTTAAACAAACTGACAAGTCAGACTTTTTCTTTAATTATTAGGATGCAGAAGGAGATATTAAAGAAGCCGATAAGATGCTGCAGCAGACTGATCTCCAAGAAAGTACAGCAGTCCCAAATATACAGCATGAAGGAGAGGAGCAGTCCAGTCTCTCAAAAGCAGATGAAAACAACTCAGAAGAGGTAGTTGCCACAGATGTCGTAAATAATGGGAAAGAAGAGACCTCTGTCTGTGATCCCAGCCATCGTTTTGAGCTGGAGACCTGCTGCGAACACACTAATGATTGTACCAACGGAAACAAAACAGGTTCAGGAGAATGTAGCAGATCGCCAGGCCAACCCCAGATGTTTGTGCCTGCCGCTGAAGATGACAGAAAACCCAACTGCGACGTTTTGGAGAAGCAAGTGGTCGGAGAGGAACACTCCAATTTGAAGAGAAGTCAAGACACCAATGACAATAAGCCCAGCTGCGGCACGGCGGACGTCAAGGAGTTGGCGGCGGGTTTACCGGCCAAGAAGAAGCGAAGGATGGGCATGTGTGGTCTGACAGAGAAGGAACGGAGTCACTTTCTACTGGCACATCAGCGGGAGAGTGTGGAGGACGGAGCAGGGAGCACAGGAAAAGCCGTATGTGATGAAACCGCTGAGCCTTTAGCTTCAGAGGACGATGTCCCCCCAAACCATTTACACTCCACACCCCCTCATGCCTCAACAGACATCAGAGAGGAAAGGGAGGAAGAACCTCAGCCTGATGATCACCAGTCAGTGTTTTTTTTTACTTTTTCAATTTCCATGATATTATACAGTGAAGAAATTAGCTAATATTACATATATCTTGAAATGATATTTTTTGAAAATGGTCCCAAAGCAACAATATTATCGTTATCGCAATAACTTCTGGGACAATTTATTGTTGAGCAAAATTTGTTATTTTGACAGGTCTACCTCAAAAGGTGCTTTATTGCAGTATACTTCATTTAGGAGTATCAGTACATGAAAGGAGCTGAATTTAAATAAATGCCGCACTTTTTATTAGTAAAAGAAATGAGACAATAATGTATATTTCTATTCAGAGTAACATACACTGAGCTTTGTGATTGTAAAGTAACAAAATGCAACAAAAGTACAAATGTAGATACCTTTGCAAGGCCCTTTAAATATGCTTCTTTCATTTTTACCTTAACCTTTACCTTCAATGCAGAGCTGAAACCGAAGTCCACAGTTCTGTGACCGACACGAACTGTACCGGTACCACAAATAACCCAGGATGCTCAGAGGAAAAAGATTCTGAGGCTAAAGACGGATCTCTGACTGATCCAGAGCTAAATGGCAACACAGAACCAATTCAACTCGCACAGGAAGGGGAAGAGAAACATCTGGAGAACCTACACCCACCAGAAGTCAAGGACGCCGCTCTAATGCCTGAAATCCAAACCAAAACAGAGGAAGATTTGTCACCAAGAGAACAAATGAATTCTCTCCACACTTTCATTGCAAAGCAGCAGGAGGAAAGTGACGCTGACACGGCTCATCCACAGACGTGCGGTGTGAACGGGACAACAGATGAAAGCAAACTGGAGGTGACTGATGGGAATGGTGGTGAAGAAGGAGCTTCCTCTGCAGCGACTCAATCTGCAGAATTAAACTGTGAGGCTTCACTGGCTCCCACTGCCCAAGAGTTGAGTAAAAGCGTAAGTAGAAGACCTGATGTTGACCCTGAAAATGATTATGTCTTGGCCAGTTTTAAAGGGTTTTCTGTCATTTAAATGTACATTAAGAAGGAATGGATAGTGGAGGATTTGGGAGTTTAGAACAAAAGTATTAAAGCATTTAGCTCAGGAGCTGATGTAATATTTACAGGTAAAACCCAACTCTGAATCATTTGTGTTAAGAAAGCGCTAGACTTCATATTTATTTAAAGCTCCCTGTGTGTGTTTTCACAGTGTGATCCAAATGATGATGTCCACATTGAGCGCGCTCCAACCAGGAATCCGGAGAACTCGCCGGGTTCTGGAGTCTTAGATTACGTGTCGGACTCGCAGCTCAACAACATTGTTCTCATGTAAGAAAAAGATCAAAGATGATACAGGTGCATGCTGGTTAATTTGAATGTAATCAAAAAGTTGTTTTTTTTCAGCAGTTTAATTTTAAAAGCGAAACCCAAGTATTGATTGATGGCACAAAGAGAGATAAACTTCAAGCATTTGCTTTTTAGTTATTAATGATCATGGCTTGCAGCAAATGGAAACCCAAAATTCACTTTCTCACAAAACAAAAATATAAAACCTATTAAAATCAAGTTTAATACAGAAATGCTCTGTAATGTTGTTGTCAATACAAATAAGACTCCTGACTTGACAGTTGGCTAGTAGGCCGGGACAGTCATCCATGGTGTGTCATTGCTAAAGAAACTTAATGTTTATGGAGCGCTGCATCCAAGCATGTTAATGGAAAGTTTTGTGAAAGGAAAAAGTGTGTTTTTTTCAGAAGAAAGCAAATTCCTTCATAAGATTTCACAGAAGTGGACAAAAGACCGGTATTTGAATATTTAAATGCTTACGACAATCTCGCTGGACAAAAATGAGAACACAGGGAGACGGTTAAATTTTCTAATGCAATCTTAGAATTGAACGGAGAACTCTGCCTTTCGACATCTCTTTCTCTGTCTCTAGGCCAGTTCTGCCGTGCTTCTCTGTAATTGCATATTTATTACATGGAGGAGTAGCTTAGATACAAATCATTTGCATAGAGGAGTGTCAAACCGAATACAGCTATCACATTTCAGTCAGTTACAAGTCTCAAACGTAGCTTCTCAAGATACTGTCTTTGCATCTCATGAGGTTATAAAAACACAGTTTTTTTTGTTAAAAACACAGAGACGGTTTTATGGCCTGTCTCTCAGGCCATAAAACTTAACTCCCGAGGTCCTCTCTGGGACATCTTAAAACAAAAGTTTCTCGGGAACTTCTTATGTTTGACCCAGTCTTCTGTAAGGTGTCAACTGCGACTGCTGTAAGGACATGGGTCGTAAACGACTGACCCATTCTTCCTGACAGACCAGCTCTTATCTCCAAGTACGGCTGGCTTCCTGCTGTTACAAACATCTTACACAAAGCACAACCTCTAGAGAAAAACAGACATAGGTTCTCAGATTCCTAAAGTCTTTAATATCTAAATTGTATTTCTCTAAAACTCTAACAATAAGCTTGTAAGTTCTAAAATCATGACTTTAATCACCTATTTATGATCCAATCAAAACTTTGCTCTCATCTAGTGAGGAAATGAAGGAAGGAACTGATCCATCGGGTCATCTTGAAGACGCCACAGAGCTGATCTGTGGACTGATCAGAGAACTCTCCTCTCTGAAGTGAGTAGAAACCATTTCTGTCAACTATTTGATCTACTTTTATGTTTCATTTTACCACCTTTGTCATGTTTTTTGTCCTCCTAACTCATCTCAGTCTCCTCACTCCTTAGGGAGTGACACGTTTTATTGCCCTTCAGTACTTTGATCTTCGTTGCCTGTGTTTCTGTCTTCTGATTGGCTGCAGTAGCTCTGTCAGCTGTAAATCTTGTCTTGTTAAAACTTCAACTAAAGCTGAGTTTGAGTTTAGGGAATCTGAGAGGCTGTTAGCATCAGGAGCATGGCAGGTGGCGCTCTTTTGTGTTGTCAGATGATTTATTAAAGAGGTGCACAGGGTTAATATAAACTTCAGCTTTACTCTCCTCTTGAAATTAAAACCTGTGAATCCTGTTGGTGGATTACAGTTTAAACTTCAGTGTTGTACTGGTTGCTAGCAAAACGACCAACACTGGAGAGGAGATCATGATCAGCAACCAGGTTCCTTTGGATGTAGATGACCGTCAGTCTGTCCTCGTCTCTTCTTCACGTAACAAAGATAAAGTGCAAAGTGTTTATATTTCTTAAGCTTTTTTTTGCATTACAACCACAAACCTCCAACATATTTTGTTATTTTATGTTATAGACTAAAACCATATGTATTTTTACTTGTACATAACTTTGGTTCTGATGGTAAAAGTCTACCTCAAAATTTACAGAAATGGGTAATAGCTATTTTCATTACCCTGCTTCACATAATGTTCCTGTACATCTTAACCCATGATGTATGGCTTTAAAATTCTAACAGTCGATCTTTATTTACACATGACGAAGCTTAAAAGCGAGAGCTTTACCCAGTTTTTTTCCTTTTTGTTCTAGCCGAAAGGTGATGGTCGCCCATC
Organism: Brachyrhaphis terrabensis; assembly: GCA_903067065.1. Lineage (NCBI taxonomy): Eukaryota > Metazoa > Chordata > Actinopteri > Cyprinodontiformes > Poeciliidae > Brachyrhaphis > Brachyrhaphis terrabensis. Next base: position 6,759 of record CAEGAG010242287.1, on the reverse strand, counting down.
GAGAACTGGAGAACCTGCGGCGTAAAAGTTCAAGAAGCTCTGTACGTTAAAGACTGTTTTCCAGAAGATTTTGTTCCCATGTTCTTCTCTTGTTTAGAGTTCCTTGGTAAAGTACAAAAGACGACACAAAGTATTTCCCTAGTTTTCTACGTTCTTCTGAATGTTTGCTTTGGCTATGTTGATGATGTAGTTCATCCTCAATAAATCTATGAGATTCATACGACCAGAATCTATTCTTAACCTAGGAGGATCGATGAGCTGCTTTTAAGTATTTTAATGTTGCAACAATTTAATCAGTCTCAATGACTAAATTGACCAGTCTATCAATTAAAATATCAGTCTGAAGGATGATGTTTTTGAGTGTTTTGCGAATGTATTAAAAATAGAAAACCAAGAAATCACATTTTTGTAATTAATCACAGCCTTTTGTCTGTGATGCTCAAAACAAATGGTTTCCACTGATCATCCTTGAGATGTTGATAAATGGACTCCACCTGTGGTAAGTTCAGTTGATTGGACTGGATTTGGAAAGGTCCCACAGTGAACAGTGCAGGTCAGAGGTCAAACATCAGGCCGGAAAGCACAGTTAGCATCTAGACCAGGGGTGCTCAAGTCCAGTCCTCGAGAGCTACCACCCTGAAACTTTCAGATGCACCCCTGCTCCAACACACCTGAATCAAATGAATGGCTCGTTACCAGGCCTGTTCAGAGCTGATCCCCGTCTGTTGGAGTAAGGCTGCATCTAAAAGTTGCAGGACGGTAGCTCTCGAGGACTGAACTTGAGCACCCCTGGTCTAGAGGATACAGAAACATTTTAATGAGCTCAGTGGCCTTCACTATTGATCAGTGGAAGATATTCGGAACCGGCAGGACTCTGGTTCCAAATGATTTATTAAAGATGATTTATTAAAGATCTTTAATAAACCAGAGCTAGCTGGGCATCTAAGGTGAGCTATCAGGGGAGAAGGGCCTTAATCAGGGAGGTAACCAAGCACCTGATGGTCACTGTCAGAGCTCATGCTTTCTTCTGTGGAGAGAGGAGAATCTTACAGAAAGGACAGCCGTCTCTGCTGGTCAGGATAGAGGGAAAGATGAATGTTCAGAGACATCCTGGATGAAAATCTGCTTTGGAGCGTCTTGCCCTCAGACTGGAGCCACGGTTCATTTTTCAGGACAATAACCCAAAGCACACGCCAGTATCTCAAAGTCTCCAGAGCCACTCTGTGAATGTTCTAGAGTCGCCAAGCCAGAATCCAAACTTAACTCTGATTGAGCTGAAAAATCTCCTAACCAACCTGATGGAGCTTGAGAAGAACCGGGAAGAAGACTGCGAGATAAGCTTATTATAGGGTTGGACAATATGGGTGAAAAACATATCACAATATAAGCGTTTTATAACAGTTAATTATTGATTTGGTTTTTGTTTTAAATATCTGAAATACTGCCAATGATGTGACCCTTCCTGTTTTATCCAAAGTTTGTCACACATCAAAAAGGATGCAAGTGCTGCTAAAGCTGGAACAAAAAAAAAAAAGTATTAATAGCCATCAATATTTAAACGGTTTTCTATTTGTAATAAATTTTCAAAAAAAAACATTTCCTACATTATAATGGGGTATTTATGTGTAGCACTTAGAGCAAATAGATTAATTTAATACAATTTGGAAAAAGACTAAATGTGAAAGTAGTGAAGCATTGTGAATATTTACTAGATGCACTTTAGAAATTAAACAGCCCCAGTTGATTTAAGAAAATAAAAACTCTCCCCAGTTGAGAGAAGCCTCTTGCATTCAACTTCCATATGCAATCTTTCTGATATAAAATATCTGCCTTACATTTCACACATTTACCGCCATTTTACATTGCTCATTGTAAATTTAAGACACTTCTACATATATGCCAGGCATTCGGACAATCTAAGATCATAACATAAGGTTCTAAACACACACCGAGGCTTTTTTATGATCTGCATTTTTAAAGCAATAGGACAGTAGAGTATGTGGAAGATTTCAGGTGTTGGTCACAACACTAGCAATGAAAAGAACAAAAAAAATGCAATTTTAAGTTTAGCCACTTGTTTATAACTGGAACCACAGAAATATTTACAAACTTTACATGAGATACAGTGGCATAAATGGGAAATATTCCAAATAAAACATGCTCCCAAAATCCAGTACACAGAAGAGAAGGTGCCCCATTAAAAGCTTAAAATGCACATGGTCACATTATGTAAACATACTGTAGAAAAAGGTAATATTGGTGAAGCTGGAAGTTCTCCCAGTGCTGATTTCGTTATAGTCCTTCAATGCATTTGGTAAAGTGTATATGAACCTGGACATGTTGACCATGTTGTAAAAGTATTCAACAAAAAAAAGCAAACATTTCCTTTTTTTTGTCCTCTCTCCTCCCAAGCATAATATCTGGCAGTCGTCTTTTTTTTTTCTTTGAGTTATTGTACAAAATTCAAAACTGCAAACAGACAGTGAAAACATGCACAAAAAAACAAAACAAAACCAAAAAGCATGCAAATAAGAATACAACGCAAGCAACACACAAAAGTAAAAGCCACACTTATATACTGACTTATTATAATAATTAAAATGCACACAAAAAGGAAAAAAATGGAAAGCTGCTTTTTATTTAGGGTTTCAAGGCCACCTGTTAAATCAGCGCCTGGTTTTGGTGTACACCGAGCTGTAGGAGCTGTCCACTTTGGGACAGAATCGCTTGGTGTGGGCTCTGGCCCCCGTGGCGCCGCATAGTGGACACACGTACTGGCGCAGGTAGGGACACAAAACCTCTCCAGCCTGGTTCTTCAGCCAGTGAGATGCGTAGACCAGCTCGGACTCACCGTTATGTTTGCAAAAGCTGCAGAACTTGGAAGAGGGGCGCGCAGGCGTCTCCGTTGCCGGAGCCTTGAAGCGACTCGCGGTACTCCTGCGGTCCTTGGGGCGACACCCGGAACCAGTCGGTATCTGCAGCGGATCGGCACTGGCTGACTCCGGTGCGAACCGAAACATATCCTCTGGGTTCAGCATAGCCGCGGCGCCAGACAGCAGGGATTCGCAGGATTCTGCGTTCATGCGCGTCGACCCTAAAGTTCCTCTGAAATGATCGGGTTGTGAGTGATGCGCTTTGAGATCTGGCAGGACGGAATCCCCGGTGCTGTTCCGACTCAAGATCTCTCTGACCGTGTCCGACAGTCCCATATAATCCCTCCAGAGCTGAAAACTTTTGCTGTTTGACTCCATGAAGCGCGGCAGGTGGTGAAAGAGCCCCAAAACCATCTCATTCATGCTGTCTCCTTCCCCGGGTTTGTTTTCTCGTCTGCCAGGCGATCGAGTTGTTTTTACCAGAAAGACGCGAAACGTCGACAGAAAAATGCACCTGGGTGCGCACAGACACCTGTGACCACTAATTAGGCACACAAGTCTCCAGGAGTGCCAGCAGCCAATCAGGAGAGCTCAAGCACAAAGCGTGCGCCTATCACTATCCTCCAATCATAGCATATCCCACATGATGCCAGATCCTCCCTGCCATGCGTGGACATTTGGAAACTTATACCGTCTACTCGTCTTCAGAATCTGATTGTTATCGGAAACTTTGCAGTTTTGACTGAACCATGTCAGAGTGGCAGGGATGTTCTTTCTCAAACTTTACTATGTTGTTGGATCATTTCAGATCTTTCTATGGTTTACTGAAGCGCCATAATTATAGTTTAGCGAGTTTTAATGGCGTTTATAAAGAAATACACCAAGGTAGTGTAACGCTGAAACATTTCCTGTGTCAAATCTCTTTTTTATTTTAAAAACTGAACACTCCTTGATGTCAACAAAGTGATACGCAAATAGGACACAAAAATAAGCCCTGAGAATTAAATATACAAGATAAACTTTTATGGACAAGGAGAAAACCCATCTTCTTTTTTTTTTTTTTTTTTTTTTTTTTTTACTTCCACAGCTCATTCCCATTTCCCTCTGTGGTCTTTCCTGCAAAATTGTTTATTTCCTCTTTCTTCATTAAGTATCCACATAGTCACTCTACAAAATAAAACACTTTTTTTGGGCAAGAAAATTGTTAGGAAAATTATCTAAGTTCATTTACTTATGAGTTTATTTGAAAGGTTGTGTTTTCATATTATTATTCTGTGTGCTGGTTACTTGACTCCTTTGTTTTGTGATACACTATTAACTGTTTCTCTAGGTGTTTGCTGGGGGTTAGGCATGTTTCCACATGCTAGTGTTACCAGCTGCTTTGATCATTAGCTGTCTGTGTTATCAGCTGACTGTGAAGTTGATTTGCAACAGTCAGCCTTGTCTTTGTAGGGGGATGCCAACAGAAGGTCCCAGAACATTTTGTGCTGTCAATCACAATCTCTTATGGCTGCTCATCCCTATGCTGCAGCAAGATGGCGCCGGTGCTCCTGGCTCGCCCATCTGATCGTCCTCCTGTTTTGTTTGTGTCTACTATTCGTTTTCAGTTTTGCTACTAGTGTAACCTCTCGGATTGTGTATGATTGCCAAACACTGCTCGACATCGGAGCCTCCACTGGAAATATGTTACCGTCGACCTATGCTATAGGAAAAACCTCGACGCTGCTGTCGGGCGTGCCGTCCCATCTTTGTTCCTTCTGGACCTGGCCTTTCCGACGGAGGCGCTCCCGCCGGCGTGGAAAACGAAGCGGCGTCTTAGTCCGACTGAAGGCTGCCTTGCGTCGCGCTCACCCTGCCTTTAACGGGATATACGAGCCAGTGCCTCGCCTGTCCGGCGCCTTTGGTGCTTTGGATCCTGTGGATGCCTGCCTGCTGCCCGCCGATGGATGCCGGGACCGACCGTCCGAGCCCTGGGGTCCATGTGCTGCCTGGCACCGCAGTCGCGGGGTGAATCCCGGTAACCTGCGGTCTATCCACCGGGAGTACCAGACGACACCTGACGGTTTAAACCAGCCCATCTCTGCCAGGATCGGCTTGATAAATGCCAGGTCGCTGGCTAACAAAACGTTCGTCATTAGGGATTTCTTCTCCTCTCATGGATTAGATGTTTTATTTATAACGGAATCATGGACAAATGGTTCGGGTGACTCCAGCATTTTTAACGAACTTGTACCACAGAACTGCAGCTATTTTAACTCTCCAAGGATGTCTGGCTCTGGTGGAGGAATAGTGACTGTTTTTAAAAGTTGTTTTACTTGTAAACACTTGACTCTAGCCCCGTTCGGTAGCTTCGAGCTGTGTGCGGTGGTTTACCGGCCACCAAAATACAACAAAACTTTATAAATGAATTTTCTGATTTCTTGGCTGATATTATGCCACGATATGACTGAGTTCTTATTGTTGGTGATTTTAATATTCATGTTTGTTGCCCTACTTCACCTATGTCTCAGTCATTTCTAAATGTTATTGATTCGTTTAACCTTGTGCAGTCTGTGACTGGTGCTACTCATGAACATGGACACACTCTGGATCAAGTTTTATCTTATGGCCTACCGATTTCTAATTTAGTGATCGGTGATTCATTATTTTCAGACCATATGCCTGTTCTATTTGAAATAACATTGTCCCGTACTAGAGCTAAAACACGAGGTAGGTCGTTTCTGTCGCGTTCTGAACCCCACTACAGCTGGCCGGTTTTCTTCTGTCTTCAATCAAAACTGCATCACTCCAGAGGCTGTGGGAAACAACACTGAGGAACTCAGCAACTGGCTTCTTTCTACAAGTAAAGCGGCTCTGGACTTGGTGGCTCCGCTTAAATTTAGATTTCCAAAATCCAAGCGTGAACCCTGGCTAAACGAGGTCACCCGGGCTGCCAGGAGAGACTGTCGCAGAGCGGAACGCAAATGGAAAAAGGACAAATTACAGGTGTCACTCCAAATACTGAAGGAATGCTGGCGCAACTATCAGAGGATCGTAAAAGACGCTCAAAGGAGACATCTATCTGAACTGATCTCAGCAAACAGCCACAATCCTGCTATCCTATTCAAAACCATTAAGCTTGTTGTAGATGATTGTCATGGTAATCGTATGGAGACTTCAGATACTCTGTGTGAAAGCTTTTTACACTTCTTTGTGGAAAAAGTTGCTCATCCCTGTCCCCAAGAAACCACATTCAAGTGAGCTTAACGACTTCAGGCCAGTCGCTCTCACATCACACTTGATAAAGACCATGGAGAGACTGGTTGGGGATACTAAAGCCACAGGTGCGTCATGCACTAGACCCACTACAATTTGCATATCAGGAGAAGGTGGGCGTCGACGATGCCATCTCATACCTCTTGCATAGGACACACTCTCACCTGGACGGGGGGAAAAGTGCTGTGAGAATCATGTTTTTTGACTTCTCCAGTGCTTTTAACACCATCCAACCATCCAGACTGAGTGAGAAGCTCCTACAGATGGGGGTGGATGCTCACCTGGTATCCTGGATTACAGACTACCTGACAGAGCGGCCACAGTTCGTCAGACTGAAAGACTGCCTCTCTGACACAGTCATCAGCAGCACCGGAGCGCCACAGGGAACAGTGCTCTCTCCAGTCCTGTTCACCCTGTACACGTCAGACTTCTGCTACAACACGGAGTCATGCCACATGCAGAAGTTCTCGGATGACACCGCGATTGTGGGGTGTATCAGGGATGGGAAGGAGGAGGAATACAGGAACCTGGTGGAGAACTTTGTGAAGTGGTGCAAACTCAACCACCTGCGACTCAACACAACCAAGACCAGGGAGATGGTGGTGGACTTCAGGAGATCCAAGTCTGCCCT
>CAEGAG010242278.1:0-21406 GCA_903067065.1 Brachyrhaphis terrabensis | reverse complement strand
CCCTAGTGAAACTTGTTTCCAGTGTTGTTGTGGACAGTCATATTTTTTTGCTACACGCCGTTAGCGGACATCCACTCCCCAATGAACAAATATAGAAACAGTATATGCAAAGCTTATTTGACACTGATCAGTCACTTTTTTCTTTCCACTCCCAATTGCAAGCTGCTTTCCATAATGCCTATCTCAAAAACAATAATTGTCTGAGAAGAAATGACAATACAAGTAGATAATTGATGGAAGCTTTTTGATATAATCAAATAATATGACAAAAACAACCTATTTTCTTCTCTAACACTTGATGCTGGCTGGGAAGGTCTACAGTGGAGCTGGATTTGAAATGCACATACTTTTGTAAAACAGAAAACAACAGCGGCTTGTTAAGTTTTACAGTGCAGTGTAATGTGTCTGCTGTCTCAGACAAAGAAGTGGATGTCAGGTTGAATGATGGCTTGCCTTTAGCTGCTGCAGCATTGAGGGACATAACGTTTGGAATGCGTATGGGGGAGTCACTGAATCCATATTCATGTGTTGACACCTGAGTTTGTGCAAAGGTGTTGACAGGTGAGGCCCTGTGAGATTGCATCTAAGCAAGATTTAGCAGTGACATGCAGAAAATAGTAAAGAAGTGACGGGAAACGACGTTTCCTAGCTTTGAAAAAACTGTCAGTTCTTCAGTTTAAATAAAATAATCAGTATCTTTTCAAATACGAGAGAGCCCAAATGAAAGCATTAGCTAGACTGAGTTCTTCTGTAAGTTTTTATATTTATTTCCATTTTTAATAATAGCGCCACTTTTCTAAAAAAATATATATTCTGTGGAAATTTATAGGATCCATTAAAGATTTATTGTGCTATTTCATTTTTCACTTAAAAGTCTTTTGCCGACCTTATACATTTTTCATTCTAAGTTTAAACCACCTTTTAGACCAGGTGGTTATTGATTAGTCTAAACCTTAACAAAAGTCATTGGCCTAAATCATAGCAACATGTAGAATTAACATTGACTCAGGTCTAACTCATTGACTAGGTGTGGCCTCAGCATTGAAAGTTTTATGCTTATTGACGCATGAGTGGCACGTAAGCATGTAGTAAAGGATACGACATGCTTACGTGGAAGCTGGAAAAAATGAGCTAAAAGCTAATTGTAAAGAACAGCAGATTGTGTCATGGAGTTATTGGTGACGTTCATGGCCAGGCATGTAGCAGCACGCTACAGGTTATCAACACAATTTTATATGTGGCTTCTAGCAAAAACTTATATGTGTCTGCCATTAAATATGATGCATACGATTGAGACATGTACATATTGAAGACTATAAATTATGAGGTGTTAACTTTTCTCTTTGCTAACTTTGGCATACATTGTGGCATGACGTAAATGTCAATCTAAGATACGTACTCAGTTTTTTAATGCACAAATAAAAAATTATTACAACTATGATGTGTTTGTATGACAAATCTGTCTGGAAAATTGCCACTGTGAATGTTAATGAATCAGCATAAGGAAACAAAACTAGATAAATATTGTTAAAACAATTTTAGTTCTTTACTTGCATACAAAACATAAGTTAAGCATAGAAGAAATAAAAAATACTTTAGCTAAAACTTTTGTTGGCAAAATCCTTTACAGCTATTCAGTTTCAGCATCAGAGTTTAATGTTTCTCTTTTACTGTAGTTTCTTTTTATGCTGATTAATAATATTCAGATGTTCAGAATGAATTTGAATAATTTCTGAATAAGTTATACTTTCACCATTTCCTTTATTTTATGTTGAGCTATAGCTGGATCTTAATGATTCTGCTTAAAAATATAATAATGAGATTTTCGTCTATTTTATGTTCAACATTTGCAGTTAGTAAAAAGTAAAGTAAAAGAGCGCTTTAGAGGGAGGAGTGAAAGTATTTCACAAAGAAGGCAACCAGCAGTGCTGACTCCAATGTTTGCATTGGAGTCAGCACTCCATTTTTTTGCATATCAAAAAAAATAGTTTCAAAAGTCACAAGTTGGATTTGTCTTTCAAAGACACATACAGTTAAAATAATTAGCGAATTGCTGCACTTTGACTTAATTTGCCTTATTTGATAACAAGGGCTCGGCAACATTGAATCTTTATATCTTTTTCAAATATGCAGATACCAAAATGATCCTGTTTATTGGTTGAAGCAGTGATAAACACCTGATTTTTTCATAAAAGCCCTCCAGACAGCTTTTACAATCAACGTCAAAAAGCGACACATCCCAACATCCAGCACCTTATTACTCATGCGAGTCAACAGAAGCTGCAGACTTTGGTGCAAGCTGTCATCCTGTGCCTTGTCCTCATGGTGAAATGAACTTATTCAATTACTCTTTGCCTAATCAGGCTGTTTTGGTTCTTCTCCTCTTGCAGAGGTACTCCACAGTATAAACAGTTCACTTACGCCACACAGAAAGGGGCTAATCAGTGGAATTATTGTTTTGCCGCTCCAATTTAGCAGCTCGCTGTTTAGCACTGATTGGAATAAAATTTGCCATTGTGTCTCCATAAACTCTGGGAATATAATGCAAAGTAATCATTTTGTTAGCTGCAATAATATACATACATTATGAAGAATTAAGATGTTCAGTTTTGAGGCACTGTCTTTCAGACAGTAAAGGTATATATTCACTGATTCTTAATCAGTGTTAAAAAGCTTCATGAAAATATGAAGCTTTTAAAAATACAGCTTTTGAAGAGTGATAATAAAATGATTATTTGCAACAAATCCCAAGATAATCAGCAATTCATGAACATTTTGATAAAGAAAATTTCCAAATCAAAAATTCAAACAAGCTTTTAAAGAGCAAGTGCAGCTGACCACTCAATATTTAGTCCTCTCATTCCAGGGTAATTTTCCTCAATTCATTTCGCCTAATTTAACATTCACATCCATTTTAACCACCTTCCCATTCAGGGCTTAGAGCTGGACAACAAATGCATGAAGGAGAAGAAAAATCTGATGGGCCAATCTCCACAATTAGTCCTTTTAACAACTGGGTCAGGGCAGTGAAGACAGGCTTTATGAAACGGTGCCGCCACACAAAGCCGCGTGTAAGACAATAAAAACACGAGAGAACAAGGGAAGACGTTTAAAGGGGGCCTTTTTCAGCAGTCAGCGCTGTTCCATGATTCAAGTTCAAGCATTGTATGTAGACATGCATAAAGATACTATTAACAGGTGCTCCTCTGCTAACAGAACAATGGGATTATTCTCTGGAGAGCGAGTTGCGTTCAGTGGCCTGATTAGGGATCAGGCTAAGCTGCTCAAAATTACAGCAGCACCCCAGGCAGATGTAGCCCGAGAAGAAATAACTTATTCTGACATTCACAAATGAAAGTGATTTTAAAAGGAAAAACAAAACAACACAGAAGGCTCATGATTTTACATTAACTCCATTATGTCTTCTGCAACCCGGCTTCTGGAAAACGTCTCCTCATTTAGAGTGTGCGTGAGTTTAACAACAAAAAACATCAAGTAATCTTAAGTTATCCTAAATCATTGCTCTTCTGCAAGGCACACAGACCAGGCAGTTTTCCGTGCAAAGGGAAGATCAATACTGATTGAGGTGCCTCCTCTGAAGCTCCTACTTGGATTGGGAGGATATGTGGTCAACATAATTCAGGTAAATTACAGTATTCATTGACTTCTTACTTCCTGTGCGTGTTTTCACATGCAGGATGGGTGAGAGCACATCTAAAGAACTTGCATTCCTGACGCTCCTTTTAAAAATGTTCATGCAAACTCAGCGCCGCAATCCTCCTGGCATTCAGGGCAGTAAAAGCTATTTTATGAGTCTGTCGGGGGAAAGCACATTATGGACGATTTCCAAGCATAAAAAACACAAGCAATATACATGAGGGTATTTACGTTCTTTCAGGAAACCTCCTGTACTCAGTCAGTTTTATTTAGATCCATGAATTTGATAGAAATTTGCCTTCCAGAACTAAATTCATGGAAGATTTAGTCTTGTGTTACAGCGAATGTTAATTATGGCAACTACGTACTAAAAAACTGTTTGACACCAAAAGATGGTGTTAATCCATCAAAGATTACTGATGTTTTGAGCACCCCATTTCTCAAAACTGATCGCTGTGAAATCGCAACATTAGCAGAATATAGATTCTTCCTTTTGTATGGATAATATACTTGGAAATGTAATCTTATTTCATATTCCAGGCAAAAAATGTAGGATATTAGACCCAATGCCTAATTCAGTTTTTAAAAATGTCTTCACTTTTTTTGGAAATTATGCTATTAATATTGTAAACTATTGTCTTCAGATGTTGTTTTCCTTAAAAAAATTAATAAATTACTTCTTCTAATTAGAAGTAATTAGAAAATTACTTCTAATTTTCCTTTTTAACGTAAAATTGTAGAGCACCTAAAAATTTCAGAAACAATCAAAATATTACAGAAAAATACCAGTCAGGTTTAAGATCTAATTTTGGTACAGAAACTGCACTTCCGAAGACTATGAATGACCAAAGCTTCTCGTACTGTTGACCATATCATTCACTACACATCTCAGAAAAATCTTTGGATCTGTCTTAAGTGCTTCAGCTAATGCCTCACTCATAGCAAATTCTTTCTAATTAAAGAAAATTATTCAAAGGGATGTAAGAGGTTAAACTTTGGGATAACCCAAGGCTCAATTTTACATACCATAGTTTTTAAACTCATTCATGGTTTCACAATAACTTTCGCAGTTAGGGAGACAAGTTTAAATCACTCTTTAAAAGCCCCTTAAGAGACTCAGCTTATATCTCACTATTTTATTATAACCATAGAGAACCTCAAGATTCAATATCAGGCCCCACATCTTTTATGCATTAGCATCTGAGGATTACATCAGAACACATTTAATTAATTTACGTAGCCATGCTGATGACACGCAACTCTACATTGACATTTGTACCGATGTACTAATTAATAATAAAAGCATTGATGACAGTGAATTTTCTAAAGCTTAGACACGACAAACTTTAGCTTTTTCATCAAATATTTATGTATTGGTATATTTCTGTTCAGCATTTAATGATTTAAAAAAAATAATTTCTGGTGTGTAATCACTACATAATTGTTGTTGTTTCTCAGTTCCTCATCCTCTTTAAATGATCATCCTCTTAATGATCTGATAATTTCTAGTGTGGTTTGTGTGTTTGACTGTCTTTAATTGTGCAGGGAAGGTTTACCATAAAAGTTGAATTTTAAAAGTGCGTATGGCCATCATGATATTTACCCTAGAAAGGCAAAGAGAAAAAGTGTTGCTTATGGTAACTTGTACAGACATGTCTGACCTGAGTGCTGCTGAAAGTCCAAGGAAGTCTGTGATTTTGAACTAAAAACAAGGAAAGCAGCTGTATTAATTCCCTTTTCATTAGCTTAACATCTGTCATACCCTTTATTTTGTTAAACCTCTAAACATGAGGGTGTCTTGATGGAAAGGATCAGTCATATGCAGGGAACTGTTGTCCCACATCATCCAGAGAACAAACCTTTTCAGATCCCTAACTACTACAGGGCTGCTGATTGCACAGACACCGGCAATTTCCTAACCAACTGCCACCTGAACAATGATGTGTTCGGCTTTCAGGCCCTCCAGTCTTTCAAAGGTGAATCATTTCACAGTTTGGAACGAGATCTCCATAGCAACTCCCTTTTGAAGGGTGTAGAATCACCGTCCAATAATTCTATGATCATCGGGCCTCGCCATTCCCAGTGGTTCTTTTCACAGCGGACAGGCGGAGGGGGGAGTGAAGAGGAAGCAGGAAGATTCTACAGTCTATTTCAGGCAATTCATCTTGCGGGCCCATTAGAATTCAAAATATTGCGACCTTCAATCACTGGGCATGTTATCTGGAGCTGTGGCGATCTCCAGTCAAGATGGGTAGACATTTTTCTCTAATCATCCTCGATGAGTGGAGGCTGACAAAAACTCTTCATTCTCGCCGAAGCAAAATGCTCATTTAAATGCTGTGACAGCACCTCAACACAGCCTGGAAACACACACAAAGGGAGGACGATCCCACCACAGACACATGATTGAGACTTTACAGTCAGAATATTGCTTAAAGCAGGAATCAACATAAACAAAGAACCACATGACGCTCAGGGAGGAGGATATTTTTTCCTGACCTGTTTATAATACAGTGTTGCTGGTTTTGCTCCATGAATTTTCACAAGATAAAGAATAAGAAGGCAACTGAGACTATCACCACTGTAAGGTATTTATAGCCTGAGAAGTCCTTGTTATCTGGTTAACCTGGTCACATATGAAAGAAATATAACACTTTAGGGGAGAAAAAAATAGAAATCTTTGGAAGGTGTACCTTAATTACATAGGGTGGAATTATTATCTTGTATTTGAACCAAATCATGAATTCTCCTTTCTACCTGAAAATCCTCAAGGAGGACCTAAGCTTTGTGACATTAAACTCAAGTCTAATTTGTCAAATCTAATCATTACCACAGCAATGAGCATAAGACTGAAAAAACTGTTTTATATGTAATCACAGTTAGCTTTTATTGACTTACCTAAGTTAATATTACAAAGGTCTAATGAAGCACTAAGAAACAAAACAACCGCAACAGAAAAGGCCAATATTGACTGTTTAAGCTGTGGAAGCAGATGACATATTTACTCATTGCTAAGCGCACTGGGCTGACGGAGGCATCCTGGACGTTTGTCAAGTTTGAGAATCCGTGAGTTGATGAGTGATAGGGCTGAATGCCCGGAGAGCAGCCATTACTGGCGTCAGACGGGAGGAAGGCCAGCTATAAATCACCTCAGCCTGAATAGTCAGTCTAGTTTGCTTGTAGCGCCTGTGGCTGAGATAATCAGGTACTTTTTTTTTTTCCAGTGAGTCACTCATACAACATAAAGTCACAGAAAATTAATACACCTCTAATATACCTCTAAGGTAACTAAACTCAGGGAACGAGAAAATACATTTTATTATTATTAAAAAAAATTAAAAAATACAGAAAATATCTGGTTAACACGATCCCTGCTCAGCACATACCTTCCTTGATCGAATGATATTTTCTCTTGTCTTTCTTATTTTGAAGAGAGTGTAAGGGAAAAGGACCTCTGTGTCATATGATACTCAGCCAGCACATAGACAAAGGATAATAGGATCACTAAACAAAAGTTTCTCAACGATCTGCTCAACATAGAAATTGGTCAGTACGCGTCAATATATGACGAGTACGGTGTGAGAACATGTTGAATTATTAGTGGGGCCAAAAATTGTAGCATTAGTGGTCATATTAAAAATGATTTCTTCGAGAGGGATTTCTCCCTCACTAAATACATGAGCTGAAAGTAAAGGTTGAATTTATGTACATGTCTCAGGGTGAGGTTCACAAACTTCACTAGAGATGCAGCAGTGAGTCTGTGTGCAGGAAGACACAGAGCAAGTTAAGATCCATCTGAGTTTTCAGAAAGATCTGTTGGGGTAGCAGCATCAGAGACAGGGACCTAAAAAAGCTAAACAAGTTGATAAAGAAGCGTGGTTCTGTTCTGGAGGCTGCTGTGGAAACACTGGAGATGACAGTGCAAAGAAGGATTCTTCATAAAGTCAATAAAATTATGGACAACTCAATATCTTCTTCATTAGGTTGTTATACAACAGCTGAGTGTCTTCAGTCAGAGGCATGTTCAGATTTGCTGTAATACTAACAGTAATCAGCTTCTACAACAACTCTGAAGGAAATTGTACAAAATTTGGTAAGCTTTAACTTAGATGGGCATTTTGGGCGCTGACAGCATGAAGATCACAGTAACAGAAACGTCTTTTCCAAATGTAACAGCTATTTTCCACTTGGCCGCCCCAAAACCACAGAAGGTCCCTTAAGATTAACAGTGCTTTACCATTGGTATCTTAGGGCTAGATAGTTACTGAGTATCATGCAGCCATAAATAAGTCCTCGTTAGCGCTGAACTCAATGCTTCCAGCAGTGATGATGGGGAGGAGGGGCAGGCCCTGAGTGAGCGTTCAAACATCTAATTGCTGGAAAGCAAACATCTGGGAATAAGGCCAGGTAAACTGGCAGAGTCGTGAGTTTGAAACAAAAGAGGAGATGAAGTAGAACATGTCTGTGTCTTGTCTCAGACTGTTGGGTTCCAATTGTTTTCCAGTCACTGCAGAGAGACTAGTAACATATATCCTGCTAACTATTTTACGATGGGAACAGAAGCCTTGTGAGTTCAGTAGAATAAGCTTTAAAGCTGTCATCACAGAGGAGAGTTCATACAGCCTTTTCAAAGCCTTTGGGGATTTAAAAAAAAAATATGTATGTTGAAGAGGGCAAACTTCAAGAGAAAATTCATTTTAACTTACTTCCCACTAAGGTTTAAGTGTTTCATAGTTGCCACAAAGAAAGCAGTCGACACGGGCTGCTTAAAGAAAAACACCATGTTTTCAGTGAACTGTAGTAATAGTAAAATTATAAAATGGTAAAATAAATATATATAATTTTCTTTAAAGGCATTTACTGTTACTAAAATAACATTCCATATTGTTATATGACCACAGTTTTCATAACAGCTATGCTATTATCAAAGCTGAGTTGCAGACAGTCACTCTGATTATTATGTAATCATAAAATGTAATATAATAGTGATTTCATGAGATTTATAATATTTCATAGATAGTTTAGGGATCAGGTTCAAATTCTCAATTAAATCCCAATTCCTGAGATAGATTTAACTTAAAAAAGAATCAGCTAAAACACTACAAAGTGAATAACCTGACATAAAAGACTGAACTTTAAATTTGTTGTGGTTCTGGATTATTATATGCTGATTTTTATGTCTTTACTGTTCAGCTCTTTCTAAGATTACATTCAGACCATGACAAGTTGGGGTACCTGCACTATCAGGGTCTTTATTTTACCCATATGCATGTTAGCTCTTAAAGCTTGACAGCATTACCTCAACAACTTTCTGTGATTTTCACCAATCAAACTATTTCTAAAAATCTTTCCCATCTATTTGAGAGTAAGGAAAAACTTTTGGATATATCCTCTCAATTAAACCTTCTTACGCAGCTGACTGACAGCTCCTGTCAAAAGGCGGAGGAAAGAGAGCGCTATTCTGCAGGAGAAGATAAGAAATCCATCTTCATTTCTACAAGAATAATAAGATGCAAGAGTACCAAAGTTACTTATTTATTTTTTACCTAAGGACCAGAACAACTATAAGAAAAGTTGTTACATAAAACTACAAAAATGGTTCATAAAGTCAATGTGGATTTTTGATTAATAATAAAAACCTATTTTGGACACGTAAGGATACATAATTGTTCAAATAATAATTTTGTGGTTTAGGCTAATAGACTGTTGAAACTCTTGAAAGACATAATGGTCTAGTTATTTGCACTTTAAGTGAACTTTTGCTGGCCTATCCTTCAAAGTAAAGTTTGCACATTGATTTTTTTTTGGTCTCTATTCTTCTATGAATTGTTACATTTTGATACTAAAACATAAAGGTACATTTTTGTCTTTTTTTTAATTTGAAGACAGAGATAACATGTATGTGCAACTCAAAAAATCAAAGCATTTGTACCTTTTGGGGGCCATCTATACACTGTGATTTTTAGACTTTTTGCTTATATTTCAGTAAAAAACATGTATCAAATGAAATAATTTGATTAGATTCATGTTTTAATCACATCAGATTCAGGCGAATAAGGTTGAATTTCAGTAGCAACAATAAAAAAAACTGAGTTTTGAATGAAACTTTGAGCTATGAATGCTTCTGCAAAAATCAAACAAAAAAAAAACTAACAAAAAAATCCCACTCTGAACAGAAGAAGTGAGATTTTCTCAAGCATATAATCAAGCTATATAAAAGATGAGGCTTCTGTACTGCACTCTGCTCAAATAGATATAATTACAAAACCAAAGCTGCTATGTCGAATGTTTAACTTGTGAAACAAACCACATTGTTTCTAAAACTTGACAAGTGTGGAAACAATAGCATGCCAGAGCAGATAGCAGCACAGAAGAAGCTTTCGATTTCTATTTCCGATCGCTATGTTTGCCATCTCTGACTGAGAGGAAACAAAAGAGTTGGTTTTGGGGTGAGGATCTGGCATATATACATTTGGTCCTCAGTCAAAAACAAAAGGAACAGTGGGTCCTTTTGACCACATTTACAATAGAGTATATAAAATATTCATAACTCAACATGAGTAATGCTACTGCATATACTGCACTAAACACCATTATACCCATTATAATGCAGGAATGACAAAAAACAAGACAAAATCTGGCAACCATTACACAGAGGAACATTTCCTACAAAAAAAAACATACTTGGACAAATGTGACAAATGTGTAATAACAATAGGTAGCCCCTAATAAAGGAAACTATAATTTTATATTTGGTAAAAATCTGCTTTTATTGATCCCTAGGAGAAAATCGCTTATTAGCTGACAAGCTTCTCCATCCAAGATGTTAAAATTTGAACAGTTTTTAATTTATTTTTATATTTCCTTCTTTATTTAGTAAGTCTTTAGTGCATTTCTATTCTTTTTCTCTGTTACTGATGTTCGCCAATGAATTTCTATGTCTTCTTGTTAACAAAGCCTGACACTAGTGTAGCTTTTTGCCATCCAATGGCCTTTTTTATAACGATGCGTCTCAGAACTCCAGCCTTTTTATGTCCTTTATCTTTGTACTCCACAAACCCAAATTCCTCCCAGTCTTGGCCCCAAAAGGTTCTGATAAAACTCTTTCCTTCAGTACCTCAGGACTGTCAAACTCTCCTGGTTTTCACTGGGCTGCCTGAAACAGACCACTAACAGACTCTACCATTGCAAACAATTTGTTTTGCAATTAAAACTTGAATCTATAAATTGCCTTTGTTTCTTGTTGGAAATTAGACCATAAAATGTGAAACACTGAGCATACCATAAAACTTTTACATTGATAAAGAGTTTTAGCCCAAAGATTTTGCGATCAGGAGTACACCAACCTGCACAGTAGATATGATTAATCAGCTTACCAACCTCAAAAAACAAAGCTATGTGATTTCAGAATAATATCCACTTAATTTACAGTTGTGTTGAAATAATCTAAACTAAAATGTTATTCTGTCTTTGTTCAATTTCCACAGGACATTGTTTTAAAACTCCTGTGATTCATACAGATGCTATTTTGCAAACCTACAGTGTTTGGCCTTATACTTCTTAGAGAAAGGAGCCTTTCTTCAGCTGCAGGTCTTCCCCTGTCAGTCAAGGTTTTTGGACCTCCTGTCCCCTCAGTAATCTGCTGGCAGTCGTTGATAACTTCCTGCTTCTGCCACTAAGGTGTGTGGCTGCTGCTCCTTTAACTTTAACCTGGCAAATTATGCCATCAACTGTATATCTAGGGAGATTCAGAGCCTTTGGAATCTTTTTAAAAAAAAACATTTTCCTTGTTTGTGCAAAGCCATCCCTAACATGACCCAACAGGTGTGTCTCAGACTACTGGGTGGTTCAGAGAACTGATTAACTTTGACGCAGTCATAAACGTAAGTCAATAATGTATGTATTTAGTGTTGAATTTGAATAAACTTGTTGCAGTTTTATTTAACTATTTAATCTGTTCTTGTGTAATTCAATTTTGCCAATTAAAACATTCTGTATTATGTCAATAATCCTGATTTGCAGTGGGTGGAGGGCAGGGGTGTGGAATGATTTTGGGATGCAACTGTATATAAAACCATAAAACTGAAAGCGGTGTGTACTCTCTTTGTCTCGTGGCTGTGCATAACCTAAATGTCTTTGGCATCTCAAATTTTTTCCTCTTTTTAAATTACACAATAACTCTTCCGTTTTGTGGCAGAACAGTACAATAAATCTTGTTTCAGAAACATTTACTGTACTGTTTAAAAGTACCCATTCATTGTTGGTTACTGTCTTTTATGGGGGAACTAAGGGACCTAAAATTGACTGAAAAGCCACAGACATAATAACTAAGTTATAAAGTTTCTAAATTAATCATATTTTTGGTATCTGCTTATGATTAAAAATAATGCAATAACATAAATCTTGTTATATGGCTTTTATTACAAGAAAACTCATTGCCATCTCAAGTGGAAACAGTTAATCTCACCTGACAGGTCCTTTAAATCATTATTACATTTTGTAGTGCGGAGTTTTTCCTAATTTAAACGTCTTAAAATATGAAGATGAACCAAACAAAGAGGAAAAATTCCCTGCCAGAGACGTAATGTGTCTGTGAAAACTTAAGAACAAGATAAAAGAATGACTGCACTTTAAACATTTTTCCATCTGTTCGCTCTCTCACCTGCTCCAATCAAAGCTCTTTTCACACAGGAGGAAAGTCAATACAATCAGCAAACAAAGTCTGCAATTTCTTTCTAAAAGGACCTTCTTCTTCATTTTACTCACTGTGATGTGAATTATTCTAGCGCGTAACACTTTAATTGGCCAAGACAAAGACCATAAGAATGAAAAAGAACCAGAGGTGTAAAACAAACACTGAAAATGATTTTAAGTCTGTCACAGCAGAAAGCAATATTTGCAAACAAAGTAAATAAAGAACAATGTTAGAAAGGTTATGAAGATAAATGGAAATAGTAAAATAAAACAATCTGATAAGAAACAAGACACTTACCTCCTTTACTCCCATTTAAATCATGCAGTTTTAAAAACATTATAAAGAACTGATTTTTGTCGAAGAGGCTTTACTGTAGGAACCTAAAGGTTGATTTACTTTCATTTATTCTAAATATAAGTTGATCTTAGTTCCAGATATTCTTAGAGTAAAACTAAGAGAAACTACAACTCTGTTTTCAAAAAACACTGTTGTAAATAACTTTAGCGGTGGTGTACAATATTAATACATGTTATTCCCGATTACATGTAGTTCAGTATAAGGAAGTAAGTTACGACTCACGTGTCAGGTGGAAGATGCCGTCGCACGCGCTGATGTGGGAGAGGAAGGCGTTTCCCAGGCCTTGGCCGACATGAGCACCTTTCACCAGGCCAGCAATGTCCACAACATTAAGGAATGCTGGGATTTTACTACAAGGGAAAAAAATGGATGAAACAGAAACCTCTTCAGTTCTGTCTCATGTTCATTACGTAGTTTCAAGATCATTTAAAGCAGATTTCTTACAGGTGGAGATCTTTTAGCATATGTTAGCACTGTTCTAAATTTCTCAAAAAATATTGGCAACAAATCAAGAAACCCACAAATATATAAAATCTATGCAAATCAAGAATGCAGCAGGTAAAAAATTGGAATGACACCTGATAGCCTAAAAATGACTTTCATTGCCAAAATATTGCTGATCCAGTGGGTGCAAATAAAGACATCTTCACAAAAAATCTTACCGTTGCAAAACATAGTGACACTAATGTTAACAGCTGCTTGTCTAGATTTCAAATATTACAGCTAACATTGTTGGAACAACAATCCAGAAGTCATTTCACCATGAAACAGTCATAGCCAGGTGTCTAGTCAAAAACGTAATCAAGAGATTCATCCAAGAGCCATGAAACATTTCAGAATGACCTGAGTATAGGAAGTACTGCTTTTCCAATAATAATAATAGTAATAAAACAATGAACTCAGCTGCAAATGTCTGTGCACACTCACTGCATAAGATAAGACTCTACTGCGGAAGAGAAAGCATGTTGAAAAGTTTAAAGTTAGTTTCGTAAGATTTTGACACATCAGCGAAATACTGGGTGAATATATTTGTTAGATGAGTCCAAAGTTAAACTCTTTGGATATTATTTCCCACAGTAGTTTGGAGTAAGAACAGTTCTGCAGATTACACCAAAAATACCTTACTAAAAGTGAAGTTTGCAGGTCAGATATGTTTAAACTAAGTAAAAATACTTTGTGTGGTATTTTATGTCTTTCCGTAATGTTTGCAAGGCGTTGAAGCGGTTGATTTGAATTTTGTGCTTAATTTAATTTTGTTTATGGTTTAAGTAGCACCACTATCTCTTTTTTTGTAATGTTTGTAAAGAATACAGTAGAGACTAGTGGGTTATCTTTAAACAAACAAATAGTCATGTAAGATGTAATAAATAGTTAATTTATGTGTTGTATATAAAACGTAAAATATTCTCTTATAAGAAACTTGTGGGATTATTTGTATTGCTGCAGATGAAAAAAAGAAGTGGGACTCATTTTTCATGCATTTGATGAATACTTTAGATCATATTGTAGCCTGAACAACTGAATTCTGTCTGCTTAAACAGCCTCAATAGACGTGCATCATCACCGGGTGTTTGATTTTTTCCTTTCTTTGAAAGAAGAATAGAGCACCAATTGAACATCACAGCACACATTTTATAGTCACATATCAACAGCATTGTTGTGTGATTTCTCACACCTATAGCACGAGGGCCATCAGAGGCTACAGATGCGAGGTGTGAATAATGCGTGAAGGATGAGACCCCATACCTGCCAGGTTTGTGGAATTGGCAGAGGAAATCATAGCGTTCATCTGGAATGGGCACTCTGCTTTCATTTGGGTCAATGGTGCAGAAGGGGAAATTTTCTGCTGGAGCCTGACTCTTTGTCAGCACGTTGAAAAAGGTTGACTTCCTGAAAACAACAACAGCACTGAGGTCAGGACAGCTGAAAATGCTGCTGTGTAGATCCTTGATGGTTTGATAGGATGAACCTGAAACACTGAGGTAAATGCTGAGGTAAACTGACTTCTTCTTCGAGACCCAAACAGAAAGTAACTCATAATAATCCAGTGATTTTACTTCTAAAGCTAATTACACATTCCAGATAATCCTCAGGTAGATCGAGTGAACATGAAATGTCATGCTGTGATCACATGGGTACTTCTTTACTTTGTACAAGCTGTTTTAAATGAAACAAAAATCTGACATTTAGCGCGCAAGACTTAAAACTTCATTCAACTCAAGTATAATTGATGCACATGCCTCTGTTGATAAAAAGAAAAGCAGGAGATAGGACATAACTTTTTTTAAGTCATAGAATTAAGGTAATCTGTGAGTAATGCGTTCATAATTATTACTTAAAATAGTCACTTATAAAAACATATCTGGGCCAAATACTTAAAGTGAAATAATTATTCATATTTACATTAGTTATTATTCTCTTTTGTGTCCATTCATTTACCTACCTTCACATAAGGGTATAAGTGAAATGTCAAAAAGATTTAATCAGGATTTAATTACGATTACAGATTCAGTGATGTGAAAATTTAGGCTGATATCGACAATATCCAATATCGATATTGCTGTTATCCACATGAAAAAATGACCACACAGCTGACATTGTTTCTCTGGTTCTGTTAAACACCTCAGACTCCTGCACTGCGTCAAATATCACATGACCAGGCAACCTCCCTCAGCCCTCTGGAAAAACATAGATAAACAGCAACAAGATGGAAATAGATAGTGGTTACTAATATCGGCCTATTTGTCTTATTGGACCAATACTGGTTGATAACAATGCTAATGCAGATATATCCCAAATTATTCAGATCTAAACCTTTCTATGCACTCTGATTCATTTAATTTTATTAAACTATACATTAAATTGAATTTGAAGTGAAGACTGAAGTCAAACTATATGGCAAAGTTTGTTATATGTGAATTTGTCAGTTCCTCTTATTTTGCTATTATGATCTATAGATCATGCTATTATGATCTATCTGAACTCATCCAGTGGAGTGGCTTGAGGAAGTTTGGTTTTATAAGAGCTAAATAGACGGGAATTAAGTTTTTCCAGTTCATGACAGATAAAGTCAGACAGTTTCCCAAGTGTAAATCATTTTAAATTACACCCAAATAGCAGATGGTTTGGATCTGAACACAGTTCATTCACGAAGAGAAAGTTGGAGGGTGGACGGGTTCTACTTTGACATAAATATGCAGTGGCAGGCCACAACCTCACAACTTCTACTTCTTACATGAGGAAGAAACTGTGGTTTTGCCAGAATGAGAAATGAAAACACTGGACAATGCAAAGGGATCTGTTTGCAAAAGCCTTCAGAACCTTGCATGCTACCAACTTGTTCCTGCATATGAACAGACATCTGCAGGAAACTGGAGCAGTATGTAATACTTTCCACCACTGGAAACTGCTATCCAAACTGGAGTTAAATAACTGCTAAAACAAACCTGTCAAAACTTTAATTAAAACAATCCTGGTGACTTCACTGGTAAAAAAAAACTATGACAAATTAACTAGACAACAGCTTTACATTAGAACCCTTTGTTTTCTTTAAGCTTCTTTATGAGTATATTAAAAAAGTTTTAACCCATCAGCTGATTAGATGATGACATAATCCCAAAGTTGTACCTGAAAAATAAAGCAACAGGGAATGTGTCTTGGTTTAATATGTCCTGACCTGCAAACACGATCTCAGAGGGTAAACCCTGACACAGTAGAATGGGCCCCCAAATATTGGATAATTTTTTTTTTATAAACAAATGTTTTACAAAAAACACACTTCATTTTAAAGGCCTTTAAAAGACAAGATAGTTTCATACTGAGGTGTTTTAATTTGTTAGAGTTTTGTGTAGATGACCCCTGCACAACCATTTAAAAACAATGTCATAGCTCCACCTCTGACCTTCTGCCCCATCACACTATTGCATATCTGATTTTCCAAGTTATAGAGCGGTAGTATGCATGCACAATGAAGTTGTATGCACGGTAGCATACACAATCTGATCACCAGGTCAGACAAGCTATTTAATATTTGGCACATAACATAATTCTATCATATGAGCTTCACAAACTAATGTCATGCTACACTATGCAGACGCTCTTTCTGCACTGATCCAGATTCACTCATTTCAGACTGAAACTAAAAGCCTGGTATAAACCAGCCCCTTGTTCCATGCTTAGCTTCATACAGAGGGTCTGGATCATCGACTATTGAGAAATGATTGCTGGCTAGAGGCGTGGGCTCTGCTGAAGCTCTAAACGATTGGATCTGATTTTACCCAGTTGCTAATGTTTAGCTGTGACGTATATAATGTGCCTCCTCAATGAAGCGTACCGGAAATTGCATGTGATGTGAACAACCTCGCGGGGTCACAACATTTTTGCCGGCAGTAAAATAACTTATACATTCCTCTTGATTCGATTTTAATTGCTCAATATTTGGAAGCGTGGCCAACACGGACTGAATGGCTTCATTTGCTTTCTCCGCTACCATTGTCAATCTACAACCTTATATAGGCAGACTACAATTCTAAAACAATACAGAAAATCAACATCAATCATTAGAAACTACTCCCCATGTTTATTGGTTTTCCTGGTTGAAATTCAAAGGGAAAAATTTAACTCAATGGGAGAAATCCCAGAAGGAGCACTGAAGGGAGATGAGAATCAAACAGAATTGCAAAATGAGGGAGTGATCAGGCTAGAATTACTCTACTTTCGGATTAGTAGTAACCAAAATTAGATACTGACAGCATGATTAAAGTAATGTACCCCTCTAGATGCAACAGAACTCAGTGAATTCCACACCCCTGAACCCAATACACATGCACTCTTCAAAGAAAAATAGCTTAAAAAGAGATGACTAGATTGCGTAGAGAACACTGTTCCCTCCCTGTCCTCTCATTTATACCCAGGATGTGTGATAGAGTTAGCCGTTTTGAATCTAACAGAAAATTAAGAAATTCCAAGATAATTCCCATTCATGCAACAAAACATATACTGCTCTTTATCTTTTTATATTAAAATTAGGATGGGCATTTAATGTTGATGTGTTCATTGAATAGAAATGGTGAGAGTTCTCAATTCTGATACATGCATGGAATAGGAAGAAAAATCTATAAAGTTTTCTTTTTAGATCCAAGGAATGTTTATGTTTCTGGTCGGTTGACTGGTGCACTTTTGAATCAAAGAAAAAGTATGAAACGTTTCGCTTGCTGTCGTCTAATCATAGATTTTTTATAGAAAAATTTTTGCATGTTGTAGAACAACTGTAGAACCTCCGGAAAATGTCTCATGGCTTTCGCGTAATCTTTTTTAATCAAGACAAGTGGCGGCAATAATCCTTATTCATAAATAATGAATTCTTGTAAAAGTGAACTCTCTTCCTTACCCCCACCCCCAAAAAAACATATAAAAGAAGAAAGGAGAAGTAGCTTGGAGAGAACAAGGAATCTGATAGGCATGAAAGGAAAGATCAGAGAAAGAAGAACACATGGCTTCCGACATTTATCAGCCGTTGCAGTGTAAGACGACTGAAATGAAGATCATTTTTCCAAAGTTTTGTTTGCATTGGGGCATGCATTCATTTTGGAGAAAAGACTTTTTACAAAACCTCTTCAAACTTTTAAAGTTCTGCTTTTACAGTGACACATGACTTGCAACAATATTCTGCTCTGCACATATTACTGTTTGTATGATGAAAGAAAAGAAAGAATGTAACAGAAATGTAGAGAGAAGGCCATTATAGCCATACTTACCCAACATTGGGCAATCCGACAATCCCTATCTTCAGAGAAGTCCCAAACCTTCCAATCAGCGGCGGTGGCTTTAGTGCATCATCTCCTTTGGCCTAACGAAGACAACGTGGACATGTCTGCAGTCAAAATCAGCACTTGCCATTATACATAAACGTTCTTTGAATGAAACCTTTCTTCTTTCACAAAACACACCTTTTTCGGAGCCATGTCTCTCACTCTTAAACTCTGAATCGACTTCCACAGCAGATGACACACTCAGAAAAGTACATTCATTCACAGGGGGTGGGGGAAGCTCAGTCCTTAAACATAACCAGCCTGACTGCAAGCGCTTCAGCTCCAACGCTGTCTGCATGCACTCAAAATAGAAACATGCAGCATGTGGAAATGTAAGTTGACACCGTAAGCTGGCGAGCTGACCTGCACCTCCATATTTAGCTGTCGATAGTATCACTGTGGGTTAATGAGCAGCTACAAAACCCACTCGGTGCAATGTATTTGGAAAAGGCCATTTAGGCCTTGTTAGAAGCTTGGCAGCATTAAAGGCAGCACCTTTATGTAACACAGTTAAGGATCAACTATCTGCCCTGTAGTCTTTGTCTTTTTGTAATGGGTTTTGCCTCAGTCAGATGAAATATATCCTGCTTTCATTCTATGGAGACAAATTTGCAGATCTGCCCCTGCAGGCAACCAGGCCCTTACTGTTTGCCTGAGCTGGAAAAAAACCCCCAGATTTATTAATCAATCTTGAGTGGTGCCTAAGAAGAAATACTGGCATTTTTGTCAGGATTAACAATGTTGCTGATGTGTTTTCTTATTGTGGGCCTTGTTTAGTCTTCCAAATTACAGAGTGAATATGCTGGGAAACTTTCTGCAAGTTCTGTGAAAATCTTAAGGAAAATAGAAAATGAAGAAAAACTTTGTCTGATTGTAGACAAAGCAAAATTAAAGTGTAGAAGCCGTTTCTAGACAACAACAAAAAAGAGAACAAATTTCAGGGTAAAATCAACAACATACACTTTTCATTGGAGTAGATGGAGCTGTCAGACAGGAAGCAGCACAGATTCACAGCGCAACATCCCTTCACACACAGTTTACCCGGTCCCCCTTAGAGAGGAACAGGTGTAGCCACATGGGCGCACGAAATTACAACAATTAGTTAAACATCCTCAAATAAACTTCCTTCCACAGACGTATAAATTGAGGCGTGCGCAACCAGCGAGCCCTGGCCCAATCCAGTAAAGCTTGCCTGGGTTTAGCATGCAGAAAATGAGCTCCTAATAATCTGGATTTGAGGCAAAGTGCATTTTGCGGGGAAAATCTCAGAAATGAATAGATCTGAATTAATCATTTATCTTTTGTTGATGGATGCACCCCCACTTAGACTCGTCACAATAGATGCAGAGCGTTTTGTTCGACCAAATAAATCATTCCCATTGTTTAAGGTACATTGATCAATCTAATGGCTTGTAATGGGCTCTTAATTGCCACAGAGAAGTGCTCACGAATGCAGCGCGGTATTACAGATTCAACTCTGAGTTTTCACTCGAGTGACGAGGAAAGAGTGTGTTCAGTCTTCTAGTTCCATTAAGGAAAGAAAATGCTTTTATTCTCCAAAAAAATTGATTTATTTTTGCATTAATAATTAATTATTTTGCTTATTTATTTATTTATTTAATTATTGCATATAAACCAAATTAATCTGATCACAGATCTCCTTAAAATAACAATTATTGCTGTAAATTATTTTTAAAAGTTTTTTTTTTATTTCTATTGTTATATTTGCTGTGATGGAATTATGCATTTCCAGAATCCGAATGAATCTAACTTTATTTCTAAAATACATAAAAATCGACAATCAGTTCTGCATGTTACAAAAGTTGCCAGCATCCAAACGATAATTTGTCACGGTTGCAAAATAAAACGATTTAATTTCTTTCTTGGCAGCGTTCACTTCCTGATGAGGACGATTTTTATTCACCCCCTCCAAAGGTGCATGGGAGGCTCTGGAGCAGGAGAAAAGGAAGAGCATTTGAGCAAATTGCGCCTGTGTTTACTGGCAGCATTCACACCACATAATAGAGCGTTATCTGCTCGTTTTTGAATACGGTGATTCACATCCTTTGGTCAAGCTGTTTTTTTTTTGTTGTTGTTGTTTTTTTCTTCACTGGAAAATTGCTTTAACTTAAAAAAATAAATGAATTAATAATAATAATAAAAAAAGACGAATCGCATCAGGTCACTTTTACATTGTGCCATTATCTCCGAGCGTTTTAACAAGCTTCTATATGCATGCTTGTTGACGAGTCAATTGCAAAGCATTTATAGTTTGAAAAAAATAAAAATAAAAATAACACGGCCTCCTCTTCGTTGTGCTCGTTTAATTGGATGTGCAATTAGGCTGGAAATGCATGTTAAGTGCATGCAGTGCATGGCCCTTTGCAGGATGCAGAATTTAAATTCCTGCTACTGAAGAATTTTGCAACAAGCGCTGATAAGACAAGCTGTCGTTGTTAATTAACCTCTCACCTGCACTCCCCGACAAGTGCGCAGGAGGAAACGCGTGAGCCAAAGCAAAAAAAAAAAAAAAAAAAAAAGATCAACACGTATGCAACCTGGAAGGTAATAAAAAAAAATGGAAAGCTAATCCATTAAGATGTGTGTCTCCAAATCTGATTTGGATTGACATGCGGTTTTACGCCTTCCGCTCTAATGGGAGCGCCCACTCCAAACTTCATCCATCCCCCCACTTATAAATTCTTCAACTATGACTTATCAAATTAATAGAATAAATAATATCCTCTGAGAGCAGCTGATTTCCCCCCCCCCCCCCCCCCCCCCCCCCCCCGCCCCCCGCACCACCCCCACCCCCCCCCCCCCCCCCCCCCCGCCCCCCCCCCCCCCCCCCCCCCCCCCCCCCCCCCCCCCCCCCCCCCCCCCCCCC
>CAEGAG010242272.1:0-41252 GCA_903067065.1 Brachyrhaphis terrabensis | reverse complement strand
GAAAAAGCTCCAGAGAGCCACTAGGGCGGCGCTAAAGAGCCACTTGTGGCTCCAGAGCCATTGGTTGCCGACCCCTGGCCTAAAGAAACCAACCAATAAACGAGAAGAAAGTGTTAAAATGGAGCCTCACCGTAGAGCGCTCCAGCAAATGATGGAGTGAGATCTTGCACATTCACAGACACACCACTGAAACACACGAAACAACGGCAAACATTAACGAAACTCAAAACATTTATGTAGTGGTTAAAAATGTTGCACTTCCTGTTGTTATCTTTGCTTTCTGGATGGATATATTGATTTCATTACAGACTCAAAGTCCAAATTACATGAAGAAAAAAACAAAAATGATAAAAGAATAAAAAGTACAATAAAAAGGTCTCCTAACCATTCAGAAGGCAATCACACCAATGTCTCCAAAGTACAGATGAGTATTTTACTGCATTATATTTAACATTAGTCAACAGTAGAATAATTCTATTTTTAGACTCGTTTAAACGGCGAATTTATACATAATCTTTCTTAAAACAGCCATCAAAGTGCTGACGAGAGCGGATTCAAACGGTTCACTGGCACTGGTCCATCTGGGCTTATTTAACAAAAGTCTTAATGCATCATTATAAGCCACCTTCAATCTTTGAAGACTGGCTTTTTTACAATTGCACCACAAATGTGCAGCATGCAGTGATGTACAATATGATCTAAACAAGTTCAGTTTCACTTCATCAGAACAGAATCCAAACTTACAGACCGGATATTTGCCTGAACATATAACACTGGAACCTGACGGTAAATGTCCTCATCATCAGACAGATGGTCTGTCAACACATGACCAAAATATTCACTTCATTTGAGACGTTCAATAAAATACCAGACAGCTTGAAATTAGGAAATACCCTATATTTGTCCTCTTTAGTGCGACAGATCAAAATTATACTTTTTGATGGCATTAGGTTTAGCTGCTTATAGAGGTTATTCATATAAAAATTAGACAACATAGGGGATAAAATGCTTCCTTGTCTGACTCCATTGCTGATACGAAAGGATGCAGACACACAGTTGTCCCATTTGACCTGCATACTTTAATTAGCATACCTACAGGACATATCTTACTATATATTTGGGCACACCAGCTTGGCACAATTTTAAAAATAGTTTTCTATGATTTTACACGATCAAAAGCCTTGTAGTGGCATCTAAAAAAACACAGAAAAAACATAGAATTTTTGCTATTATAATTATTCAGTAATTCTTTTAGGCCATATATACACACATCAGCGCCATGTTTGGACTTGAACCCAAATTAATTGTCTGTAGACATTACTATCTTTGCAAATTTTGGCAAAAGAGTTAGTTCAAAGATTTTAGACAGTGTAAACTGTCTCCCCTATATAATTTCAGCTTGATAAAAACTGCAAAAAACAAAATCTTACAAAGTATTTTGGTCCAGTTTCTTGTGCAAATGTCTTAATAGACTTGAAATAAGAGAAAACTAACTTACAAGTAACTTTTCAGTAAGATACATGAGCTTGTTTTAAGTCAAAAACTCCTTAATAATGATTTTAAAAAGTGCTAGTTTCAGATTATTTCACTTTGTCCAACTTACCCTCCGGTGAAGGTGGTGAAACCGACAGCAGCAGAAATGAAGACGACAGCAGACGTGAAGGAGACGGATCCAGACAGAGGCAGAATAAACATGCTGGAGAGACCCATGGCACCAAACTGCAGACACACACACACAGACAGGCTGATGATAAAAAGGCACAACATGTATCACAGAAGTAACAATTATTTTAATAAAAGATTATTCTGACAATTAATCAGACAAAAAAATGGCACATTCTCCAGATGTTTAATTTAACCACTTTAGCTTATTTTATACATGATAAATACATTAAAATATTTAATTCCTTTTGTAAATATTGTTTCTATTGTCCAAAATGCAACAACAAATAACTCCTTTAGTGAACGCTTGATTATTTGTAGCAAAGGAAGCATTAACATGTGAACAGCTCAGCTCTTTCTGCTTGACTGAACATCAGTACGGTGCATCTGATTATTTATTTGATTTTATTTAAGTTGAACCAAGTTAAGCAAAAACTGCAACTTGAGGAGTTTTGGGTTTTTTCTGTCTTAAAAGCAAAAAACTTAAACAAATAAATAAATATTGGATCAATACCAGCAAGATAAGTTTGATACTTTAGATTTGCTCTTCAAATTTTATTTTTGTGTCATAGTTTCTCATCTTAACCTCAAAAAAGATTTTTTTCATTCCCACTTCATTTATTAAGAAACAAATTCACACAAATTTGTTTTGCGTTATTTCCTCTTCATCACATTAACACGTTACTGAAGTATTTTGTTGACATCTACAAATTTTGTCCAAATTCCTTCCTGGGTTTTAAAACAGTTCTGGTAAAAACTAAGAGTCCTCTGCACTGAACCAGACTGAAAACCTTCTAGTTATTCCACCAAATATTAATTTCTGAACATTAGTATTGTTGTTTCTAAATGAACATTAACTTGTTTTCTTTGCATTATTTGAGGTCTGAAAGCAATGCATATTTTTAGTTATTTTGACCATTTCTCATTTTCTGCAAATAAAAACTAAATTTCTGCTTGTAATTTCAGAAACATGTCAGTAGCTCATAGAATAAAAGAACAATATTTATTTTACTCAAACATATACATAAAAAGAGTAAAATCAGAGAAACTGGTCATTGTCTTAATTTTTTCCAGAGCTGTAATTCATAGGAAAAACCACAAAACAACCTAAAGGCCAGAAGTTTGATGATAAGTCAAACTTAAATAATAAAAAGTACCGGTATTGGTGATACTGGTTCTGTATTTACTTGGCATTGGATCAAAACCAAAATAAGCAGCATCACACACCTCTAAAATAAAATAAAATTAAATTAAATAAAATTTGATCTCTCCATTTTTAATTCATTCTGGAACCAAAAATCCAAACCGATCCACCTAATGGATCTGAAACGCGTTTCAGTTTCATAAAACATGAAAACATTGCAGTAATTTCTACACTTACTTGCATTATTTTTCTCACAGATGCAACTCTGTATCCTGCAGAAAAAGAAGAACCTGTAAATTTGATTTCCTCAAAAGACTGACCACTTTAGGATTCACCACACATTTTGCTTTCGTACCTTTTGCGATGAGAAAATCCGACACAAATCCTCCACCAAGACCTGATGGGATCGCTATTAACCAGGGAACCACATTATACACCCAAGGCTGCAAAACAAACCAGCAGATACTGAAATTAATGAAGAGCAGAGGTTCATCTGACGCCTTCAGTGAAGTTGTGGAGGAGTTACGGTTGCGTGAGGAAACGATTCCTTGAAGAACATCGGCAGCCATGACAGCAACGTGTAGGACGTGCTGCAGGTGCACATGTGAGCGAACACCATGGCCCTGAGAGAGAAAACGACCCACAGAGTGAAGACAAAATACTCAAAATGATTCAACCGTCAAGTAATTTAAAGTTATTTCAAAGCTGTACCAAACTGGAGGCTTTTTGAAAAGGTGCAGCCAACGTTTTCTGGAAAAACTTGATTGAATTTTGCTCTTTTTGTCCATCTGTTTCACTGTGACGTCGCCTGAGAAACAACATTAAATATCAGATTTAAACGGAACAAAGCAGACATTTAACAATTCAAACGACCTTCAGGAAAATATTCAGAATAAAATGCTATGACATAAAACCCAACATGTGACTTTATATATTTTTGATACTTTATTTTGATTTATTGGTGTATTTTTGTAACGCATTTTTTACTGATGTATTAATGTATCTGTTATTTTTCTTGGTTATTTTTTATTTTGTTCTGTTTTATTTGATGTTCCTTTTATTTTTACTGTCATTTTGCATTTTCCTAATAATATTTTAGCAGTATTTATTAATCTTTTCATATTTCATGTTATACTCATTTTCTATTATTTGTTTTTCAATTATTTAGTTGTTAATGATTGCTTTTATTATTTAGTTTGAATTTTTACTGTCTATCCTTGTTTTTTATACACTTTATGCATTACCAATTATTCTGCAGTTCTTAAATTTCTTTAATCTGTTAATTATTTTTACAGATTTTAAACATGCAGTGTTAGACGTGAACTTTTGCTCAAGTCTTTTTATTCGTTATATACACAATTTAGCATTTTTAGTGTTACAGTACAATTTTTTTTTCTCATTTCTGTCCCTTGACACTTTAAACATGGCAACCAGATTTATTTATATTAATGTAATAAGGTATTTATTGTTTCTGAAAACCTCATCATGTTATCCTCTTTATATAAAAAATGTCCCCAATAAATTTCAGAAAATATAATAAACCAACATATAAACAGAACAATAACAAAAGAATTAAGTGATTTTAAATATTGATGTCTAAAATATTTTACACATCAAGATGTCCAGAAGCCAGATTTACCTCTTAATAAGTAATACTTCACTGTGACGGCCCAGAGTCCAGCCAGGAAACCAGTGCAGTAGAACATGCTTTCCCAGCCGTACCAGTCCAGCATCACAGACCCCATTCCACCAGCCAACAATGTGCTGAAAGAAACAAGGGAAATCATTGCTCATCAGTAGAAAATGCATGTTTAGATGTAAAGTAATGTATGTGTGCAGAACATACCCAAGATGGCTGCCGCTGTGCATGGTGCTCATCAAGAACCCTCGCTCAGCCTCCACAACGCGCTGGGAGCAAAGGCTGGCCAAAGACGGGAAGAACACACCTGCAAAGAACTAAATGAACCCACTGCAAAAACAAAATCTTACCAAGTATTTCTGGTCTGACTTCTGGTGCAATTGAAATAAGACAAAACTAACTTAAAAGTACCTTTTCAGCATGATATAGGAGTTTATTTTAAGTAAATAACTCCTTAATATGGATAAAAAGTACTAGTTCCACTTTTATATTATTCACTTTGCAGTGCTCCATCAGCACTGAGCAGCTACACCCATTTAAATGCTAAATCTGATTGTTACTAAATGGTTATTAGGTCTGTTTGATCATGTCAAGAGTACAACAGTGTATTAGGGCCATTGTAGAGAGAATGTCCCTAATACGCCGCCAAAAAACTCAGAAATGCTGAAAATAATCTGAGAAATTTGTGAGAAAAATCTCTGAAATTTGAAAAGATGATAACTTGCTGGAAAAAAAACGTGAAAATGTTTACATTAATTTCAGAATTTTTTTTTCCATTTAAATTTCTGAGTTTGAAAAGCTAAAGAAACTTCAAAATTTTGAGATTAATCTCAGACATTTTCTAGAAAAAAGCAAGGAATTTTGTGCATCTGAAAAAACTCAGAAATTTTGAGATTAGTCAAATTTTGAAAAGTTAAAAACTAGCCAGAAAAAAAACTTACATTTTTAGATTAATCTCAGAAATTGTGTAGGGGGGGAAAAAGAGATTTCTGAGTCTCAAAAATAATTTTTTTATTGTTTTGGAGATTTTCTGAGTGTCAATAGTTGAATATTTTTGACTTTTCAAACTCAGAAAAGTGAAGTGAAGCCTCAGAAATTTCAAAAGCTCAAAATCTGATTTTTTTTTGTGTGGAAATCTATTACTCTTTTTCTTCCCTATACAATGGCCCTAATGTCGTAAAAGTGCCTGTACAGGACTATTGCACTGAATTATACATAAACACGTGAATTTTCATGTTTCTGTTGGTTTTTATTTGCTCAGAGAAACCGCTGTCTATACCAACCCTGGAGTAGACCCATCAGGATTCTGGCCACCGTCATCAGAGCCAGGGTGTGGGGGCCCAAATGGGCCAGCACCGGAGTCCCAGCGGTGATCAGAGCCCATGAGGCTGCAGAGATGAACAGGACGCGCTCTCCTCCAACTCTGCAAATAACACCAGAGGGAAATCCTGAAACTTTAAGCCCCACTTTAACATAAACAGACTGCGGACATTGTTGAAGTGAAGCCATCCGTGTTTCTGTGAATGAATCGCTTACTTGTCGCTGGCATGTCCTCCCAGGATCTGGGTGAAACAGTATCCCCAGAAGAAGCCGCCCAGGACGAGACCCGAGTCGATTTTACTCCAGTGGAAAGTGGCGGCCATTGAGACGGCGCAGACCGGCGTGGCCATCCGAGCGCAGTACAGCAGGCAGGTGCCCAGAAACAGCATCACCGTCCATTTTCTAGCCAGGGGTCTGCAAACAACTGCAGCTTAATGACGTAATAAAATTAATTAATGACTTAATCTAACGCTGATTGGTCTTTTTGACAAGCGGCCATTTTCTCTCAGGCCTATTACGGCCGTTATATCAACGGTCATAACATAATATGCTAACGCTGCTCTGTCATACAGCACCTGAATTGAATAAGCGCTATTCAGGTGGAACTTATGGAGCTTTTTCAGTGTTTATATTTCATAACACAACCGAATAAAGTGCATTTCGCATCCCACACCAGACTCAGGACCGTCTCTCCTTCCGCTATTTTTGTTTCTACGTCAACGACTCCGCTTAAAATGACCAGCGGCGCCCTCTGTCGGATGGCGGCCAAACTACAATACTGAAAGAACGTCTAATCGGACTGGAACTCATTTTAATCTCCTAAAAAAAATAATCCTTGCATTACATATAATTTACTCTTCACTCGTACTTCCTTACATATCCTACTGTGTGGAAATGTGGGGTTCCACACATATTATAATCAATATAGTTAAAAAACGAGTCATATATGAACAGGCAAATCCACTGTTTATTAATTATTCCATCATGAAATTTTATGACTTGATTCATTATAAAAAATAATGCAAATAATGTTTAGAGCAAAATTAGGTTTATGGCTCTCTTGGGTGCAGAGGTTTTTTACATTATATGAAACCAAATATGACTTGCAACATGTTTTTAAATGTAAAAAAAAAAAAAAAGGAGAATTGTCCGAATTAAATTATAAAATTATTCAAGCATGGACTTAAAAGCAAGTAGTTTATTGTAGGTTTTTTTTTAAAAATCAAAGAAATGTTTTTGAATAAATAGATTATGTTGTTTTGTGTTTCTGCTTAGTGATGCCTATAAAAAAATTATATGTTTTGGGTTTTTTGCATATATTACAGTGGTAGATTAGTTGAGTTTGATGTGTAAGACGGGCATAAATATAAAGCTTGTGCTGCTGCCTGTATCTTTTCAGTCGAACTATTTAAACTAGTGTTTTGAAGTGTGGATGGCAAATTATTTGATGACTGGCAGAATATATAAGTGATAAACTTAATTCAAACAAAATGTAGAGTAAACCCTGGGAAAACACAGACACACACAGGACAGAGGCAGTGCTCATTTTCTGGTAATCATAATTATTTTATTTAGCACGTTTAAGGTCTACTTAAGAGAGTTTTTAAAAAAATGCATAAACATGATTTAGGCACAAAAATCCAGAAAAAAAATCACATTCAAATTTGAACTTGACACTAATAAGCAGGAAGATGGTGCTTCAAGCTTGTCAGTATTTTGAATGAGATGCAAATATCAACAGCTCTTACTGGTGAAGTCTCAGATGGAGCTCAGCATCACAGTCAGGGATCTCATTACTAACTAGAGCTGCCACCAATTATTATTTTAATAATCGATTATTCAAACAATTCCTTTGGCGTACACTTGATCATTTGTAGCAGCTAAGATAAATACGAAAAGCTCCAGGCAAGTGGAAAGCTTTTAAGACAGCGCTCAGTCTTTCTACGGGTTCACATCAAACCAAACAGGCCATTTGCAGTCGTTGAGTCATCCATCCTGCTCTCTGTACCTGTTGTTCTTGATTCCACTGAGATTCCACTGAATGTGTTTCAGACATCTGTTGAACAGCTGAAACTTGGCCAAAATTCAAAAATGCAGCAGAATAATCATCCCAAACGGCAGCAAATCTGCAACAATTTTCACTTTATTTAAAAACAAATCCCTGCGTTGATGTTTCAGATGTTCAAATAATGCACAGCAGTGTGTGTTGTTTACAACTTCTGCTGTGATCTATATTTTTTCTAAATAATGTGTAAATTTTCCCTGAAGTTAAATCTCACTAAACCTCAAGATGGATACATGAGACCAAAGTAGAAATGTTTGGCCAATTAGCTTCATGTTTAGAGCTTTTCAGAACAAACACCTCACCTATAATTATATTGTTTTCCACGTCTTTTTGATCAGTTGATTAGTTTAAATTGACAATATGGTTTACTTTTGATGAACTGCTGTAGAGGTAAATAACCAGATTGACTTAATGATATCCTGATTTGTGAAACCGCAAGTATAAAACAAAAATGTGTTAAATGTGAGAAAAGTCAGCTAAAATGTCGACTAAATCTTCTGCATTCAAATTTTACACTTGGAACCTCATGTGAGAGTTGTGTGTATTTTATTTAACCAAAAATTAACCAGATACAGACACACACCTGCAGTTTTTGTTAAAGTTTTATAAGTTTCATGATGAAAAGAAAATATTTTGCCTGATCTTGTTATTTTGTAATTATATTATAAAAGTTATTGTCATTCTGGTCCTTGAAATTAATTTGTTTCTTCAGCCTGTTATTAAAAAGTATATAAATTTTTCAAAGTTATATTTTCACCATGTTATTCCTACATTTATAAATGAGAGCATTCCAAACTAAATATTTAACTCACAAACTAAGTATTTAGTTTGTAAAATACAATATAGTTGTACTTTATATCCAATTTTGCAATTTGCCAAGGGACTGCAGATGTGAATTAGCTTTCGCTAAACATCAAAAGGTGACATTTATGAGAACATTGTCCCTTATAAGATGAAGATCATTACCAGCTTTCAAAATTAATTACCGTAGGAAGCAAAACATATAGCTCCCAATTAAATGGTTAAGTCTGAGCAAAATATTTAGGTTGAAAACAAATTAAACATTAATTTATAAATTAAATATTTAGTTACAAAACAATTTAGCTTAGTTTATAGCTCTGACATTTATAAATGCATGAATAAAATGGTGAAAAATATGACTTTGAGAAATGAATGTAGCATTTTTTATGACAGGTTATAAACCAAATTATTGCTGTTTATTCTTTTATTTTTAACAAACGATAGGAAAACTTTTTTTTTTACCAATACTTTTTACTCCTACTCCCACCTCTGTCTGTGGCTGTAAGTTTATTTCCGTGATGCAAACTTTCAGTTTAACCCTCATGAAGTGGGTTATTGCCGCATCCGTTTGTTGCCGCTTCGACAGAAATTATTTCCTTATACTCGGTTGTTTTTAATTAGGCGTTTTTACTTAAAAAATGTCTAAATTGATCAGTTTCTTCCTTCACGTCAACGTTGCAATCTGAATATATTTTAGGAGGATCTTGAACTCAGAGCAAGTGGAGGCTTGTGAGATAAATGTGTTGCGCCACAGAGAAAGACTCCTTCACTTTTATTAAACCTGATTCAAAGTTTTCAATCTCACCTGGACCACAGGTTCTGGTTCTCCAACTCTCCCGCCGGTTCTTCGGGTCTATAAATGTTGAGATCCAGAGGAGAAGCCTTTAAATCCCTGATTTGACCCGCGCTGTGGTTTTCAGCCATTCATCCAGCACCGGTATCTTCTCTCTGCTGCAGTCCGTGAAGCTCTTCCGATCTGCCAGATGGTCTTCCTCATATCCGCCGACACGAACCGGCCGAACTAACCCGACTTGTTGACGCTGGTTTCTGTCAGCAACTGGAAGAAGCGATTTCCATTCCTGACAGTAGATGTGTAAGAGCTGCTTTCAGTGGGAGACATATTTGCATGTTGACTGGGACAGAGGTGTGTCTTCTTCTTCTTCTTTTTTTTTCTTTAAATCTTCATATCACAACAGTGGATCTTGTCTTGTGGGTTTCTAGCACACTCACGTGATGATTTTCTGCTTACAGCCAATGACAGACAACATTTAAGATCAGAATTACATCTGACAAGTAAAATAACATTTTTACTAAAGAAATACAAGTCATTTTCCTACTTTTAATCTGACAAATGAGCCTCATCTTTGAGCATATATTTTAATTTAATTTACCCCTCCTGACCCCATTAGGGACAAGGATGAACAGAAAATAGATGGATGGATGGATGCTCCTCCTCCTTTGTATTGTGTTCTTTTTTTAAAAAAGGAATAAAGGCTGCCGTTTTCCCACATCTTTTCCTTTCACTTAACTTTCTGTTAATGTTCTTGAAAACAAGCAAGCAGCTTTTTTAGTTAAGTGGCTGTTTAAACAGGAAGTCAGTGACTGACTGCTTTGCAACTATTAAGTCAGCAGCATTTGCATGATTGTGTACTTCTGTGTAAAAAGTATTTCATAATGCTATACTTTTCTTTTGAAAAGGTGAATTTTGTGTGAGCAAACATGAGAGGGGCTAGAAATCATAAGAATTATCTTCTGTCTGCTCCTTTTTGAACAATATTGCATGTCAGTTTATTTATTTAAGTTTATTTGGGAGGGACAGACACACATTGTTACACATTATTACCATAGACAAACTGAACAAAACAGCAGTCCCATGTTTGCGTCATAGTGCAATAGCAACAGCTAACTCTTGTCCCTAGATGGGCAAGACTATTTGTCTAATTATTTTTTATCTGTTTCTACTTTTTGTCTGTTCGAAATAAATAAATTGACACATCATCATGGAAAATGTGGACAAACCCACTTGTTACACATATTTTAGCCCAGCTGAGATCCCAGTCCAGGTAATAATAGTTCTTTAAGATGTGCATTTACTTTTATGATTAGATTTATGACGGTTTTTATTTTTACTTGAGTAACATTATAATCAAGTTACTCTTACTTGAGTATAGCTTTTGCGTACTTCACCCTCTTCTGGTCTCATGTAAGTCAACCATCTTGATCAGGGCCCCTTAGAATCTACGTGGGGAACCCCGTTTATGGTCACCATGGAAACCGCAGTCACAACGTGTTCTGATTCATAAACCGTTGGCCCTTACATTTTTCTAAGAATATGATTGCTTGGTTAGTGTTTTTCACACCTTTTCAGTTTAAATATAAACTGTTTATTTTTGGTGAATACCAGGAACTGAAACATGTGTGTCTTTTAATAAAGATTCTCAGTGCTGCAGTCGTTGCCAGAATTTTGTCACTCTCTATGCACTGTGAAAGTTTCACTAGAAACGTTATACTGGTATAACACTGGTGTAAATCTGACTTAAAATTTGACTGCTCTTCTGATCAAAAATGGTAAATGTAATCTAAACTGGAGAACAAACCTTCAGCATAGTTTACAAATGATCAAAAGTAAATTGGGTCACAGCTTTTCTAGAAGTAAAAAATTTCCCTGCTTTATCTTTCGCAAAACAATCTTTGAGATCATAACAAACCGATAAAGCAGGCTGACATTAAACTCCTGGAATGTGTTGTTTTTTATCAGGATTTTCTGATATTTGCCTCTTTTAAATCTAATAGTTGTTCAGTGGCTTGCAGTTTCTCTTTTAAGAAACAATAATCTTGAGTCTGCTTTTTATTAATTTCTCTTTTCCTAAGCATGGTTTGCTTTTGTGAGGTGGTGTTAATTCAATGAATTTATATTTACTTAGTTCAACTGCCCTGTTTAAAATTGGTTAACTATGCTTAAAAAGGTTAGATTTAGGAAAATATTTGTAAACTTTTTGTAAGCTTTTAAATCCAAAAATGCTAACTTGGGCCACACAACATGACAGAAGTATTTCAAAACGGCACTTTTTACGTGCAGAAGAAAAAGGGCCAGTGTTCTAGCACCACCTAGTCTATCTGTGCATTTCCCTGATAAAAACACCTAATCACACTAAAATATCCTTTCTGCAAAGAGAAATTAGACACCTCATTCTGATCTAATTCAGATATTTACTAAGATAAGATTGATAAATCATCATAAAACCACTAGCTCCTTTGAATAAAAATATTTAATAAAACTCAAACTGCTTTAAAAAGTCTACTTTCAAAATAGAATAAACTGGTTTGAGGTCCGATCATTAAGAGTTTAATCTAGAAAAATAAAAACTTTAATTTCACACTAAATTAAGGCAATATCTTCTTACTATACTTAAAACTGTGAAACATGAATTGCGAAACTCAGATGTACAACTGACTTTTTTTAAGTTTGTTTGATTGTGTGGCTTCCCAATGTTGTGACGCCCTGGGCAAAAACCATATCATGCGAATAAAAATATATATTTAGGCTTGTATGTTTAATTTTAGTAATAAAATGAATGCACCAAACAGTTTAATAAATTAAATTATTTGCTGGGTATTCATTTCACCCTGAAAAAAAATGATGTATGCAACTGACCACAACTGTAAGAAAAAATATTAAAAATGTGTGGAGATTCACAACCCGCCAAATAATATTCTTTTTTGACCATAAAAGAAATGGACAAACAACCAGTGGCAAGATATTTTCTTTAATATAAAATCTAATAAAATAAACGAGCACAAGTACCTTTTTCTTCACCGAAAAAAGTAAACACAGACATGCAGAAAAAGTGAAAAATCCTAACAGAAAAAAAAAATGCACTCATAAAATCACATGTTAAGATTTAACTTTGCAGAATAAATGACCAAATAAAAGACCAAGACAGTAAACAGTTTTAGTCTGAAGAAGGTCTTGATTGAACAGACTTTTTAGCTATAAAGATTGATCAAAGCAGCCCTTTCTCTGCTGCAGCGTATAAATCCTCCATCAGTCACTGGGATTTCCAAAACCAACATCTAAACCCTGAAATATAAAACCAAATTTAATCTCATGGAGTATGTTGGGAGCACAGCAGCACTCAGAAAAGGCCAAGGAGACTCAACTCCGCTAAAACAAACCCTCTCCGATTTCAACCCGTCTATGAACATGAGAAATAATTAATTTACAGAATAATTTACTGCAAATGTACATTTAATTTCACGGTTTGAAAAATGTGTAGCTGATTTATAGCAAACTGTCACACACTGAGATAAATAAAACCATAAAATGTAGCATCAATTAAATCTATATTACAATAATAAAGTGTTGCTATCTGTTCATTTTTGAAAAATATTCACATTTTGTTAATGGATTCTTAAAACCAGCCACCTGCTCGAGCTGAACACTTTCATTCACACAATCAACCCTCTTCACTGCAAAATGACGCCTGTTCTGGAAATTCAACATCAAAGAGTTTCAACAGACAAAATATACAAAACAGCCATTTGAATTTTGTAAAACCCAGAAACTGTATTTAAACTGAATCATTTGTGTCATTTTGCAAATACAGCAACTACCGTTTGCACGATGAGTATAAATGACGTGAAAAAAACAAAACAAAACTGTACATAACATGTTACCCGGTTGTAACGCAGTCGCTGACGTGTAAGTGACGACTGTTTTTTTACGTTCACTTGGGGTCTTCAATGGCGCCGGTGCTGAGGTCCGTCATTTTAGGATATTTAACCTTCTTCTGGTCCAACTCGTTTTGAGCCCACAGCAGTAACTTCAGGAGTTTAGCCAGTTTAGGGGTCGACTCCCTGTTTTCATAGTCCAGCACGGCTTGGTTCACCTCGCTCCACACCTGCGTGACAAAACAGAAAACCTTTGTTTGTTTTTAAGCTGAATTCCGTTTTTATTATCCTTGTGCTCACTACATTATAAAGAAGCAATTAAAAATTATGACTGCACAAATCCAAAATGTGAAAAAAAAACAAATCAAGGAAATTTGGTAAAATCCAACCAAAAATGTTGCCAACTTTTAAAACTTTTTTACATTTTACCATGTTTAGACTTCTATTTTATAGTGATTTTAATATATTAGACAAACCCCCCCCCCCAAAAAAACAGTGAAGAATTCTGAAGTGGAAGGAAAATAATTTCCTGCCCCTCTATATTGAATATTCCATCAGATGTATTATCTATTGATATTGATCATGCCTATTGCGATATACAACTCTGGGAAAAATTAAGAGACCATTTAAAATGATTAGTTTCTCTGATTTTACTCTTTATAGGTAAATGTTTGAGTAAAATAAACATTGGTCTTTTATTCTATGAACTATTGACAACGTGACTCTGAAATTCCAAGCAAAAATTTTGTATTTATTTGCAGAAATTGAGGAATGGTCAAAATAACAAAAAAAGATGCAGTGCTTTCAGACCTCTAACTCAAAGAAAACAAGTTCATATTCATTTAGAAACAGCAATGTTTTAACTCAAGGA
This sequence comes from Brachyrhaphis terrabensis, assembly GCA_903067065.1. Lineage (NCBI taxonomy): Eukaryota > Metazoa > Chordata > Actinopteri > Cyprinodontiformes > Poeciliidae > Brachyrhaphis > Brachyrhaphis terrabensis. Next base: position 27,079 of record CAEGAG010242272.1, on the reverse strand, counting down.
GAGTTCAGAAATCAATATTTGGAGGAATAACCAGGAGGTTTTCAATGGGGTTCAGTGCAGTGGACTCTTCATTTTTTCCAGAGCTTTGTATTGTTATTGATTTATTGTCCAGCCCTACTTCTAAATACAATAGTTTATAACCAGGCATAGTAAGAACAACCTTTTGCCGCTGCATCATGTTGAGCAGGTCTCCGAAGGGCGACTCCTCAGGGTTGTCGAAGGCCAGAAGGGCGAGCGTTCGCTCCATCTCTGTCAGACACTCTCGGCTCTCTTCCCCCTGTTCTGCGAGCTGCGTCTGAGCAAACTCCAGGGCCGACTCGGTCTCTCTTAGCCTGATTAGCTCAATCAAATGTTGCTGCTACAAGAAAGATAATAAAGGATGTAAAGTTAATGCGCAAGTAATATGTTGTTTTCTCACATTATATAATGTTTTTTTTCCCAAAATAAAACATTATCACTAACTTTGGGAAATACCAGAGCTACATATTATGTTTATATCAACTGATGAGTGTAAATGGTCGGGTGCAACCGTACCTGCAGATGGAAATACAAGTATCGGTTTGTGTCCAGTAACTCTGGGTGTAGGCTGTTGATGAGTGCGATAGCTTCTTGGATCTGTCCCTTCAGGATCATCTCTCTAATCTTAATTCTTTCATCCAAGGAGTCCAAATCCACACTGGGCTCAATTCCTGACTCCATCCGAAACTTTTCCGCTGCCTCTTTGAAGCCCTCTACATATATACACAGGACAGATGCAAATAAGTTAATAAATAATACACTCCATTAACCTAAAATATTACTAGAAAGTTTATTTCTTTTAGTTGAAAGAAAATATCAAAGCTTGTAATATCCACACAACATGGCATACTTCAATCAATCAGCTTATTTTTGCCCATTTTCATGATTATAGCTTACAGCTAATGAAACTAATATTATTTTTCTACATAAATTACAATATTGCATAAAAAACAAAAACGTAATTTTGAATATTTGACTTGATAGTTTTCCAGCCTACAGCCACTGACAACCTCCAAAAGGAGGGTAAGCCACAAACAAAACAATTGCTCAAGAAGCTGTCAATTCAGGGAATGCTGTATCTAAGCTGAAAAGTTGAATGGAAGAAAAAAATGCTGTAGAAAAATGGTCAATGAGCTACTAAGCAAAGTCTATTCAAGAATTTGGGGGACATTCAATGTAGACACAACCTGGACATGGGGCAAAACTGTCACTTTACTTGTGTTAGGCCACTCCAGAGCCAGAAGTGAGTAACTAATGCCCTCCAAATTAACAGATATAAACATTTGACATCAGGGATGAAGGACAATAGACAATCTTGCGATGATGATAACAACAGTAAATATTGCACTGATGATATCAAGGGTGATATTTGCCAGTTCTCTTTTTTCCTTTCTTTTGCATCAACTTGTGACCTTCAGCATTTTGGGCAACATCATTTGTGCCCAGTATGAGCACCTGCTGCCACGACACCCTCCCCATCTGACAAAACATTACTGCAAAAGCAGGCAAAATGCAAGTTCATAACCTGAAATATGATAGAAAACAATTATTGCACTCTAAACAGTCCTTTGCAATACAAATATTGCGCACATAGATATTACAATGATAACATATTCTCAATATAAAGGGTAGCCCTACTTGACATTTACAGCTGCGAGTATACATTAAAATTTTTTAAGTGAATTACTAAAATAAATAAACTTTGGATCATATTCAGATTTTTTTTAGAAGCACTGGAATAAGCTGAATATTCAGATAACAGTCACTGTTTTCTAGAGAAATGTCTCACCTGTCACCAAGTAATTCATGATGAGCCTATTCATGTCCGCCCTCTGAATGTGAACATTGTTTAATTTATCCATCCACTCCTCTTTTGTTATGTCCTCTGGCTTTTCAGCATAACTCATCATTGGGAACCTGAAGAAGAGGCGAAACATGAGCAAGACTGACACAGCTTGGTCAAACTGTGGATCTGCAAGAACTGCGGCGTATCAAGAACTAATTAATTAGAAAATAAACACAGACAGACGCATCAAACATTACAATCAGAAACGCTGCAGGCAAATAAAACAGTATCTACGCGACTCGAATCATGATTAAACACCAGCAAGCATCATCAAAAACAAACCGGGGCGATCAAAACAAACCCGCTTCCTCCACAGCATTAGCCGCAGCTAGTTAGCATACTGAACGCGTTTTCACAATTTACCGTCAAACTCAAGATCCGCTGAGTTTCCTTTCACGCAGAGTAAAAAACTATTAATAAATCAACCAAGTGAAGTCGTCTGGATGCTTCTAGAAGAATAAAAAACAGTCAGGCGCCTGTACAGAATCCAGCTCCGACCGCTACCTCACTAACGAGGATAATTTGATAATCTCGCGATAGGTGTGTGAGAGAGCTGCGAAGCCTCCGATTGGTTGTGGCTGTGACGTAACGGTTGCTGAGGAACAGCGAGGTTCATCGCATAAGAGAATGTTTTACACAGCTTTTGTAGTCACTAAATGTATGCGTGTTTCATAGTACTACAAATAGTGTTTTCATATTTATTAAATTTTTTTTGCACAATTTTATACACTTATAAATGTATTCAATTCAAAATTCAACTTTAAAAAAGGCAAATTAGACGTAACTCATATTATCCGAGGTAGGTAGGAGGGTTGAATAGATTTGAAAGGAAGCTTGGAAGGAGGGTTAGGGTTAGGGGGTAGGAATTGGAAGGAGGGCTGGACGCAGGCCCAGCTGCATGGGTGGGCACTGGGGGGCCTTGCCTGTCACAGAGTCACCAATACCCTTCTCCTCCTAGACTGGAAGCTATTGCTTTCATTTTTACCTCAGAGTGGCCAACTTTCTATTATTCCTATCTTGATTTGATACAGTAGGGCACAGGTGTCAAACTCCAGTCCTGGAGGGCCACTGCTCTGCAACTTTTAGATGTGCCTGTGCTGCACTACACCTGAATAGAGTAATTAGGTCATTAGCAAGACTCTGGAGAACTTATCTACACAAGAAGGAGGTAATTAAGCCATTTGATTCCAGTGTTTTGTACCTGTGGCACATCTTAAAACTGCAGGACACCGGCCCTTCAGTTTGACACCCCTGCAGTAGGGGCTCCCGCACTTCCCGTATCACAGTGTTTCTCAATTCCAGTCCTCACACCCCCGTGCCCTGCATGTTTTAGGTGTTTCCCTTCTGCCACACACCTGGATTGTATCTGTAGGTGATTATTAGGCTTCTGCAGTTCTTGATGGTCATGCAATCATTTGAATCAGCTGTTCTGGAGTAGAGGCACATCTCAAACATGCAGAGCAGAGGGACCTGAGGACTGGAATTGAGAAGCACTGCCTTATCAGTGCCTTCTGTCGCCCACACTTTTTTCAGCTGTTGTTGCTGCTGTGCAGAGCGGCACGCTAGAATCATGGCAGCAAACCAGCAAAAGGCAAAGACTTTTGCACGTCCCGCCTCAAGCTTACCAAGTGAATTGAGTAATGTTGTTGGATGCTAATGTTAGCTAAATGATGCTTAGCTAATGCCAATAAATCACATTAAGCTTGTTAACAAGAATAGGCTACTAATATTGTTGTTATCTATGTTCAAAAGTGGGTTGTACTGGTTGCATTTACTTTAACTTTTTTTGGGGAAAAAAAAGAATATATTGTACTTGTTTCTATTTCTTGAGTAATATTCTCTTACTTGAGTAGATTGATTTTGCATTCAAAGAAATAGGCTTAGGAGATTGGAAAGCTTAGATTTCTATAACATATGAGTTGTTAATGCAAATTTGAGCAAAATTCAACATTAATTAAAAATGTCACTCTTTATATCCTTATTTTTTGTATTAATAAACATGGTTATTTTATTTGAAATATTACATAAATATTTGTTTATGTATTTGTTTAGTCTGTCCTCCCCCATCAGCACGCCCCCAACCCCTCCCTCCCAAAAAAAAAAAAAAAAGTCAATGCCCCCCCTGCTAAACTGTTCTGGATCAGGGCTGGCTGGAAGGTTTGGAAGGAGAAAAGGGTTGTAAGAAAGGTTTGAATTAGGGTTGTAAGGTAATCCCAACCCTAAATCCAACTCCTATTGAAACCCTATTTCCAGTTTGGGTTGGAAACCCTATTTTGGATTTCCAAATTGGAAATAGGGTTGGAGGGACGGGGGCTGGAAGGATAAATGAGGGTCAGAAGGAGAGTTAGAGTAATTCCAACCCTAATTCAAACTCTCCTGACCCTAATTCCAATTTTGATTGAAATTATGGTGGGAAGGAGGGTTGGAATTAAGTTCAGAAGTAGAGTTGGAACCCTAATTCCAACTCAGATTGGAATTAGGGTTAGAACTAGTGGGCCATTGTTTTGCTTTGTTTGTTTTTTTCTGAAGAAGAAATACAAACAAAAACTTGAACAAGGATTTCATGAAATTATTATTGTGAATGTTGTAGGCATTCACACTATAGGACCTAGACTTAATCCTGGTTACTCATGTAAATGTACATAATTCATATATACATTTACATGCATATTATTTACATACATGTAAATAATAATATAATATAATATAATATAATATAATTATTATTAATGACACCTTTCCTCACCGCGCGCTCTCTACGTCATCATTTCGTCAGTGCACGCGCACGTCGGGTCCTCCGTGGGGTACCAGGGGGCGGAGCCAGCGAGCTGCTGCAGCTGTCCATGGTCGCATAGTGAGCGCCAGAGAGGGTCCGGGTACGTACGAGATGCGGCCATAGTCACGCTGCACCGCCTCACATCAGAACCCGTCCGGATCGGTATTCCTATTGAGCAACAGAGCCGACTGAAAGGTGAGGATTCCTTCTGCTATGCTGTAATTTCTCTTCCCTTTTTTTCCCCTTTGACGCTCCTCTTGCCCTTGAACACAAAACGACGATCCATCCCTGCCTGAGGATCCAGAGCAGGCCCCATGCAGGAAGCGAACCAACATGGATGCTGCGCGCAGAGGCAGTGCAGCTGATGATGCTCGATCAGAGATTACGCTCCCGGGATTGAACTCGTAATTTCTAATCCTTCCTACAGACAATTTACGTTCGGGGATGAGATTCGTAGAGGGGGGATATTTGAAAGCCACCTCTTAGATGAATTAGATTTCCGTGAAAATATGACGATAAAACGAGAAGGGCTTCAAATGCAGAGCAGTAGCTCTTCATTTGTGTCGAACTGACACCCATTTGGACGCAGCCTGGTTCTTGAGAATGATTAAATAAATAACATTTATTCTTTGTAGAACCCTTTTTTTTTTTTTTTTATCTATCCCGCTGTGCTGTAGCTGTTCAGCCTGCAGGGATGTCAGCTTGTAATTTACTAAAAGCAGTGGACCTGCCAAGCTGCAATGCTGTCAGAAATCAGCTAGAACAGTGAATTACCCAAAGAGAAAACAGATAAATGCAGGGGAAAGAAATTAGTTCGTCATTTGGATCTGCACAGATTTGATTCCTCTGTAAAAATGCATGTTGGGACTTTGTGTTTATAGAACTAGTTGTTCTCTGATGCCCTCAGCCTCAAATGCCTTTTATGATTGTCATGATTAAAAAAAAAAAAAAAGCAATGAAGATAAAAAAAAATATATATAATTTTTTTCTTTAAATCATATTTTATGACTGGTTGACAGGGTTTAAAATTAAAATCTCAGATTTTTTCCTAACTTGCAGGTTTCAAATTTTAACAGATTTTTCTTTTTTCCTTGCTTTCTTTTCTACAACAGAGGATTCAGGCCATTACATAAATAAAAAAATAAAAAAATAAAATTATGAGAATTAAGTCATACAAGAACAAAGTCATAATATTATGACTTTATTATATATTATTTTGACTGTATCCTTGTACAACTTTATTCTCATAATATTATGAATTTATGCTTTATTCTCATAATATGATTTTATTTTTGTAATTTTAGGACTTTCATCTCATAATTATGGTTTTTATTTTCTTGCATGGCCCTAATAAGCCGTCGTACTTTTCTGCAAAAGAAATTACAGTAAAATATTTTCAAAAAGTTGCTTTTGTTTTAGTCATCTTTTCAGTGAGTTGTACGATAAATTATGTGGGCTGGGGTATGAGAATTTTTGTTTATTTACAAGAATAAAGTCTGAATATTAGCAGAAAAAGACACAAATTTACTTGAAAATATGTCTTAAAATTACAAGAAAAAATTTATTTTAATGTGAAAAGGCGTAATCAGGATCTGACATGACCAGCTCAGGTTGTGTAGATTTTTCTTCTGGACAGACTCAGGTATTTTCACAATAACCTCAAAGTCATATTATGAACGATAATTTCATGCTGATGTGTTAGAAGAGTAAAGTATTACTTCACAAGATGCTGAGCATTCCTCATTTTAATTTTAATTTTTAACTGTTAGAATCAATTTATTGCCCGGCCTTAGTAGCAGTGCTTTTCTCTGTTGTTGTCACTTTGTGCAGCCTGTGAGGCATCATGGCTGAGCAGCAGAGGCAGCGCTCTCTGTCCACCGCCGGGGAGTCTCTCTACCACGTCCTGGGGGTCGACAAGGTGGCCACATCGGACGACATCAAGAGGTCCTACAGGTGAGGCTGTGATTTACAATCAGACTAATTCAATCCCCTCTGCTGCCGTTCGGCCGTTTTTAACTTGCCTTCTGCAACAGGAAACTGGCGCTAAAGTTCCACCCTGACAAGAACCCAGACAATCCGGAGGCAGCGGAAAAATTCAAAGAGATAAACAACGCCCATGCCATTCTGAATGACCCCACGAAGCGTAATATTTACGATAAATACGGCTCTCTGGGGCTGTATGTGGCTGAGCAGTTTGGGGAGGAGAATGTTAACACTTACTTTGTCCTTTCAAGCTGGTGGGCAAAGGTAAGATGTGAAAAAAAACACATTGTTTTTTAATTATAAAAGGTGCATTTTAATAAATTCATACTTACACTTTAGTAATTCAAGTCAAAATGTGAAACACATGGAAGAAATTAGAGTGACGTGTCTCATTGGTTTTTATCTGTTAATTTTGATAATTATGGGTCAATCATGGCTAATAAAAACCCCAAAATTAATTTTCTCAAAAAATTAAAACAATATTTGACAATTGTTTATCAAATTTTCACTTAGAGAAAAGGTCATTGCTAAAGAAGCTAACTGCTTACAGAGTGCTGTCTCCACTAATTCAATGAAAAGCTCAGTGGAAGGAAAAAGTGTGGGAAGAGTGAAGCAAGGATTCAGATTTTTACACTTCTATTTGGGTCTCAACCGCCTCTAATACCAACCCATGAGCTTAAAAAAGCACCAAGCCATTTTTTTGGCTGTAAGTTAATATTTTTGGGTGTCTGGAAACTGAGCCATTTCAAAAGCCTTCCCAATGTAACGTCACAAATCAGCAGGCTCTGACTTTCACCTAGTTACCTCAGCAAAGCTCAAGCCCGTTACCTAGCAACCCCAGTGAAGCTCCAACACATTTGGTGGTTCTTTACTTTAAATTATAATCTTCAAACTTAATATTAACACTCTGAAAGTTTCACTCGGTGTTTGAAATAACTTAAAATATAAATTGTTCATTTTTGAAGTGAATTACTGAAGTAAATAAGCGTTTTGATAGTCTGTGTTTTTAGTGAATCTTCAGGTTTTACTTTGTTGAACCTGTTTGTCTGCAGGCTCTGTTTGTATTCTGTGGCCTGGCCACTGGATGCTACTTCTGCTGCTGCCTGTGCTGCTGCTGTAACTGCTGCTGTGGACGATGTAAACCTCGGCCTCGGGAGGGCCAGGAGCAGGACTTCTACGTGTCCCCCGAGGACCTGGAGGCTCAGCTGCAGTCTGATGAGAGAGGTGAGGCCCGAATAACCAACATTTAAGGGTTAAAATTCTAATTCTTTTCAGCTTTTTGGACTCCATTTGAGCATAAAAACTCAAATGCTTCTAAAAACAACACAAATGCTTAAAAACAAAATTCTTTTGGCAATAAGTTAATGCTTTGTTTTGATGTCAGGAAAAGAAGCTGTTTAAAAAACGTACCAATGGGGCAGTGCCATTCCACGGGCACTGCCCCGTTACCTAGCAACCCCAACCCTGTAACTTAGCAACCGAAACGGAACTCCAGCACATTAGAAATATGCATCATACAGTGTAACTCACTCAAATGTATGACAGATCACATATTTAGAATAAATAGCAATAAACATTCATCACAAAACGAGTCACAGTTCATACAAAATGTTGATAAATTTATAAAATGTACAATAATTAACCATTTCAGTTATAGGTGTGTTTCTCCTAAAAAGATTTTCAGCTTCTTTTTGAAAATTGGCTTCTGTTCAGCTTTTATGAGAGTTAATGTTAGAGTGTCACTCTTTTATTGCTTTGTAAGAAATCAATCAACCAATCAAGTTTATTTGCATATTTCAGCAACAGAGCCGTTCAAAGTGCTTTACATAGTGAAACATAAAAATGGTCATAAACACATTGTATAGTCAACAGTTGTGAAAATCAGTAACAAACATTACATTTTGTCTAGTGCCATCGCTAAAATCATCAATACACATTAAATATATCGGTCAATATTCCATTTAATATTTCTGAAAATCAACTCTAAACAGGTGGGTTTTTAGCCTTGATTTGAAGGAACTCAGTGTTTTGGCTGTTCTGCAATTTTATGGAAGTTTGTTCTAGATTTGTTCTAGATTCCCCCAGAACCATCCATGTTTGGTTCTGGGGATGCAGAGCAGACCAGAACCAGGAGACCTGAGAGGTCTCGAAGGTTGTTATGACAACAGTAGGTCTTTAATGTATTGTGCTGCTAAGCTGTTCAGTGATCTGCAAAATAAAAGACATAACAGGTGCTTTTGAGAAAATTTATTTTTGCTTGAGTTATGAGCTATACAATGGCTGCTGGAAACCACAAGTGTTTTGTTGTTGACTTACCATCCAGAAATCAATTTCTACATTCTTTTGGTTGTGCAGGAGGCTCCACTAATGCTTTTCTAAGATGTACAATTGTATAATAGCGCAAGTGTTTACAGCCATTTTAGGTTCTAAAACAACTTATTCTATATATAACTTACATATATAAGTACATTACTCTAGAAAAATTAGCTTAGCTAATGTAGCTTTTATCTGCAAGATGGACATGTAGCCTATGTGTGTTATTCCAGACCTGCTGTTCCAGAAACAGAACCTTGTTATTTACAGGAAGAGTTTGTATGTCCTTTACAAATCCTGTAAAAAAATGATTGTATGCATCCATAGATTTGAGGTCGCGAAACTCCTCCATGGTGTAGCACTCTGTGTTCACTAAGTAGTAGAGAGATCGGAGGCAGCTTGTCCACATGGTGTGACATGTTTCCACTCTCTGTCTTGTATGGATTGATCCCAACAGCAGCCATTTTGTTAATATATGTTTCTGTTGCTCGTTGGTTAAGAGTGTTAATATATTTTCATTTTGTTTGTCTCAAAGCCATGGCTCATCTATGCTTTGGCTGTGTTTGCCTACCAAGATGGCACGGATCACTTCCGGTTCAGACTTGTGGGAACTGTGTATTGAATTTAAGTTTCTGTTTCTCAAACAGAGGCTGCTGGGGAGCCCATAGTGCTGCAGCCGTCAGCAACAGAGACGACTCAGCTAACATCGGATGGGCACTACTCCTACCACACCGACACCGGCTTCAACTAACCCCTCCGCTCCCGTCAATCCCAGAACGGGATCCTGCCTGCTTCCCTGCTCCACCTCCGTGAGATGAAAGAAAAAGGCAAACCCATCCTTCCACGTCAGAAGAGCCATGCAGAGGAGAGTGGACTTGTCAGCATGGCCTTTCAAATGAACTAATGAAGTCACATCCACTCCCCTCCTTCCCTCATCATGCTTTCCCCACGTGCAAGAAGGAAAGAGAAACAACCAAACTGTTTCCCTTTGGGTTCTTCTTCTGCACTTTAACCACACAGGTCCCCGTTCCCTCCGTTTCCCATCGTTTGCATCATGGTGTAGCATGCACTGTGTCGAAAACATTGTCCCTACAATTTCTTTATGCCTTGGCAACAGTTTTACTTATTAGCAAGACTCATAACATATGTGCAGTGATGTTAAAATGAGCACAGCTCACCAGGAGGAGGAGAAGGAGGTAAAGTTTACGAGATATTTTCTGCTGAAGAAGCGGAGATCCGCGGCTCATCAGGGATGGTTGGAAACATGCATGAAGGTTCAGGCAGTCAGTGCCATCATTAAACGTTAGAGGACTGGTTTGTCCCCACATTTGCACTTTTCACTTCTAATTTGAGATCGATTTTGTTTTCGGCACAAAAAGAGCTCTGACACTGTTTTCTGTTTGTCTCTTCTGTGTTCCTTCCTGAGTGGTTTTGATCCAAGTCGTTAAGGCGCCCAGCTTTATTCGTGGATAGGCGTTCATAAATACCAGCTGGGGTTCAATTTAGCTTCATATCCCTTTACATGCAACAGGGAAAGGTTTGCTTTCTGCGCCTCACCGCAGCAGGTATTGTGATTATTTTGAAGCAAACTCCTGTAATGGATTTGGTCCATGTTACATTATAAATCTCATATTTTCATATCAGCAGCTTAACATTGACAACAATTAGAAGGAATCTCAAACAAAACAACTTTTTCTTCGAGGAGCTCAGGTTGATTTAGTTTCACTTCATTCAAGCTGGTTTTATTTTTATTGCATAAAGCCAACGAGCTTAACTTTGTTAAGCTGTGCATAATTCAAGCTGATTTTATTTTATTTTATTTTTTTTGTGCAATAAGCTTCATCTAATTCAACCTGGTTTAAAATTTTTATCTTGCAACATTAAGGTTAACTTTAGGATTCATCTCATTCAAACTGATTTTATTTCATTTTATTGCATAAAGCCAAGGAGCTTAACTTTGTTAAACTGAAGATAATTCAAGCTGATTTTATTTTATTTCTATTTTTGCTCTATTAAGCACAGTATAATTATTAAAAATTAATCCCATCCATTTTACTTTTATTTTATAGTGTTAATATAAGTTTGGCTATGTAAAGCTTCATCTCATCAAAACAATTATTTTATTTTAGCTTAGTTTATTTTATTGTTATTATTCAACAATATCTCAGTTTTGTCACACTTGATCTCATTCAAGCTATTTTTAATTGATTTTATTTTTAGATAAAATATTTAAAATAAAATAAATACAAATATTTTTATTTTAAATTACTTCAAAATTATTTTTATTTTATTTTGAATAAAATAATTTATTATATTTAAAATAAATATTTGAAAATAATTTTAATTAATTTTTTCAATGAAATAATGCAATATTATTCTGTTGTTTTATTTTAATGCAGAAATAGTATTTTATGGCATTAAAATATTCTATTTTAATGCCATAAAATATCTTTATTTTATTGCATTAAGCTGCACCTAATTCTGGTTCATTTAGTTTAATTTTATTGTGCTGATTTAATCCAAGCAGCTCCAGTTTATCCAGCTGGTTGATGGCATCACATGATTTTATTTTTTCTCTTTACACCAAACATTGCGCGTCCCTCTCTTCCTGGGTGAGTTTAAATCTGATGAGCCTGATATTCTGTCCTTTGCTGTGATCGTTCTTCATTGTTGACTTTCTGAATCTGCGAAATGCATCTCTGAGAAAAAAAACAAACTTTTTCTCGTACTGCATATTTTACCACATATTAATCTTTGCTACTTTTGCAGCTTCATGACTACAACTGATGTGTTTAAATGGTTTACAATTGGTGAGCCCCCGTAGCCCACCCCTCTGCTATTAATGGTATGGATGTTGACCTCTGTGGCCCTCGTATGATGTTTCCTGTAACCCCTCGATGCAACATAGATGTTCCTGTCATGGCTTTTTCATTAAGATACTGAAAAACGCTACTGTAAATGTTTTCAGCTGAATGCGCTGTGTGTCGAAAAAAAACTATAATGGATCAGGAAATGACTCCAAAAAAATAGTATATAGTGTAACTATAGTGAAATGGTTATATGATGCATTTTTGAATTTTTTATTTATTTCATATTCCGTTATGTTTTAAAGGAGGACTCCCAGTCATTTTAAATGGTATGGTGTTGTAATGTAACCATTAAACCCAGTAAGGGATGGGTTAATGGTTGGAGCTGCCTGTACATACACTCAGCCCATATAAAGTATAAACATTTATGTTGTAGCATGGTAACTGTGTGTCTGGAAGAAAACAAGTGGATCATTGATCTGATTTGCTGTTGAATAAATGTTCCTCAACATTTTGACTCATGTCTTCATCTATTTTTTTTTTAAAAAGCCAAGATTTTAATAGTTGGCAGGAAATAAAGTGATTATTAATATTCTCATAAAAATACAGTAAAAAACAAAGTGGAAAACAAATGGGTCAGTGTTAATAATGTAAAGTTTTGTCATTTTTTACCATCTAAGCAATTAATGTACTACACTTCCTTTTCATGTGATACTTTAACAATATTTTATCATAATTATTTATATATATTAACAATAACAAGTAGAATACGCACAGCATAAAACAAGTTTCTTATCATCATTGGAATTATAATTTATTTATATTATGCTTCGGTGCAGCTTTTTACAGAAGCTGCTCATTATGTGGATGTAATTTTTACCACCAGATGGAGACAAATATATTTATACAGTGGTGTTAAATAGTCAGATTCAAGTAATTTTATTTGTAAATCCATTTGTGTTTAGTCAATGAAGACGCTCTGTGCTAACCATCAAATGTTTTGCAACAAATTTAACCAGTAGATGGTTTTTGTCTCGCTTGTCATCCTTAGAATGAGTTTATAAAACCAAGCTACATTTATTATTAATACCCAAGGGGCTGAAACTAAAAGGAATAAAACAGTTTAGTGAAATAAAATTCAACTAAATGACAATAATGTGAGAAAAAATAAATAAATAATGAACATATAATGGTCAAGCACAGGCAAATAAAAATCGAGCTAAATTTAAATAACTTAAATGTCTTTACAAAGAGATTTTTCTGATAAAATAAATTGTGTCTAACCTACAGTAAAAGCCACTGGTGAATAAGTGTGCTGTTTTTAATCTCTTGAACATCAACTCCTGCTGAGCTGGGTTCTTCTTGTTAAAAGAAGGTTGTTTGTTTCCACTGTCACCACAAGATTGGAAAAGGGAACGCTGCAAAAATCCCAAACATGATGAAATCACGGATTTCTTTCCACCAACTTTCAATAATTGAATTTATCTGGGCTGTGATATAACTAATAATAAAATTTTTGTGTTTTCACTGAAGCATTTGTGCATAAATAACGTAGTGATACAGTTTTTCCTTGTCTTTAGCTTTAATTTTTCTGGAAAACTGCAGAAAATAAACTGTTCAATGCTGAACTAAAACGAAACAGGACTGAAAATATTTTGTTTACATCTCTTATTTGTTTCCGTTGTTCCTTTATGATTATGAAAACACTGCCTTGTGTATTAGTGTTGACAAATATATGCCAAATATGCCCAAAAAATAAAGTGAAGCAAAAGATAAATAGTCAAATGTTGTGTTTTTTATAATTAAATATCTATTTAATATTGATAACCATTTATATTTTAAAGAGTTTGTATTCAGTTTAAACGATGCCAAGAGTGTTCACATTAAGTATGTGTAGGGACGAAATGGTGAAATCAAACAGAGATACCTGAAGCTTGCATGAGTTTATAGTGATCTCTTTATATCCTGCTGTTGTCAATTACCGAGCTTACCGAGAGAGAGTGAAACCAATAATAGCCTCAGTGATCAGACGGCCCCCTGCTATTCTCTGAGCTCAGCTAACTGGATGGAGACATTTGGCAGCGGTTAGCTTATTAAAACACTTCGAAGTGAACAAAGCAGCGATGAGCCGACAAGGTAAGACCAACTCGCACTGATCATACAGTATTGCATTTTTATTTTATGTCTACTTTTGGTTGGTTTTATAGGGTTAATGACGAGTTTTTTTAGTCGTTTGCTAGTTTTGGTGACTTTATGCTGACGTTAGCATTGAACGCAACAGGTTAGCCGTTAGCCGGCTAGCCCGTTAGCCGGCTAGCCTGTTAGCCGGTGAGCAGAAAGTGAGGGAGAAGTTCAGCACCGAGGATAGCAGCTCCAAATTGTTTAACACTACAGCGAATAATAACATGCAACTTCCTTATAAATCTATATTTATTGCTAAAATTACAACTATGAGAAATCGTCGTCTCAAATGTAAATTCTTGATTAAAGTAAGTAGTTTAGGTGTCATTATGATAGAAATATCCTTTAAATTCAAGACAAACAGAATGTGATTCTTGAAGCCGAAACCTTAGGAAAATCGGTGATATAATTATTTTTATATTAATTTATTTAAACAAAACATTTTTTCGAGTTAGTCTTTCATATGTGGATCTGAAATAATATTTAGTATAATTTTATTTTTTTCTTTTGTGTCGTTTTCTATTTTTATACATGGTGTCTTCAATTTTAATTTCTTTATAGGAAAATCTTTTGTTTTTCTTCCTTGCAGCAATGTATCTATGGTAGTTATTTAAAAAAGAAAATTATTATAAACCTGTAAAGCTATAAAGATTTAACTGACTATTTTTGATCGTCTTTTATTGACTATTGCTTTAAGTAACTAATCTATCCCCTGATAGGTCAGTATCTTTTTTTTTTATCATCTCAAACCCCTCTTGAACATTTATTTAATATATAAATACTCATTCTTAAACGCATTGTAATTTTGAACTCATTACAGCTGAATCTTAATCTATATTCTTCACTTTTCCTTCCTGATTCACATCAGTCTAATTTGATATTTCCTTTGTCTCTAAGTTTTTAACGGGACGTCTTCATCGCTGAACTTCTCCACAAGAATTACAGGCAATGGACACACAAATCTAAGAGAGGATGACTGGGACACGCTGCGTTTTGAGCTTACAAAGGTAATGCAACCCAATTCAAAGGCAAGCAAGGACAGAAAAAAAATTATTTTCCCCCATCTGAATTTATTGTTCTTTCCTCCTGCATAGACAGAGGATGAGATTCAGACGTTGAGGCAAGTCCTCTTGGCAAAAGAGAAGTATGCAGCAGACATCAGGAGGCAGCTGGGGATGAGTCCGCTCAGTAACGTGAAGCAGAATCTCTCCAAAGGTTGGCAGGAAGTCCAGACCTCAGCTCCGTACGTTCACCCACACTTTCACAAACACAGAAACAAAGATTTATACAAAATTTCAGTGAAGTTTTCAGTCATTTAAGGTGTGGCTGTACCATAGAGCCAGTTTTATTATGCATTGTTTTATCATGACAGAAGCTAAATTTCCATTCCAATTGTACGCAAAATGTTGGAAAAACAGAAATGTGATTAAAATAACGTGAATAAGTTTTCTCATGCTGTAAGTCATTAAAAACATGCCACTCAATCATCCTCCAATCACTTCCTGTTGTTCTACTTCATAGTTTGCGCCTGTATTATCATCCAGTTGTTGCCAAAAAGGTTTTATTTCAGTTTTACGAAATAAACCAATTTTGATATGGCTCAAAAACCACCTCATATTAGCACCAAAACTTATTAAAAAAATCTGTGTTGCCGTGTTTCCATTAAGCAAAATTATCAAAATGTCAGATTGTGCAATTTTATGGAAAATGAAAACGCAGCTATGGTTGCATAACCAAAAGAGGCAACCTAGCAATGATCAGGGCTGCTCTCTTAAGTCAGCACACTAATCTACCGGCCTCTGCATGTCCTGTCATTTCAGATATCTCACAGCCTCTGCCACTCTGGAGGACATCAGCAACTCCAGCGTGTGAGTCCATATAATCACAAATGAATCATCCCCAGAAATATATTCACTTTTTAAAACAACTGGATCTCTTCGGCGTTTATTTCTGTGCATGTTTCCTCAAGAAGGATCACTTCTAAGAACCGACTGATGGGATTTTCGGGGTCAAATAGGATTGGTGCCCTGATAATAGCCCCACAGCCTGACTTGGCGCATGACGAGCCTCAAGTGTTTGTATTAAACAGAGGAGGAAGGATCTGCTGCAGCCAGATGGACAGCTGACGCACATGAAGCTTATTGTTGTTTACGAGTTGCTTTTGTATCTAGCGGTGGGATGTAGCGCAGTTAAAGTACTTTGTTACTGTACTTAAATAAAATTTTTATATGTCTACGCTTTACTTGAAGCTGGAGAACGTAACTTTTATTAAAAAATGTTTTTTACATATTTGTTAAAACTATCACCAGGTTATGATGGTATGAGACAGATAATCTGTGAAAAAAATCAAGCTCCTCTACTTTCTCATCAATCATAGCCAGTAGAAGGGTCTCAGCGCTGTCAATCATCCTTGTGAACGCGCTGTTAAATGTGCTGATGGTGGAGAAGCTACTTACCATTACAGGAAAACTGTTTATCCGCCAACATCGGTGGCTATGCTAACTAACCTTTGCATTGATAACATACTCTGCTGCATATGGTGCACACAGACATGATTGACAGCACTAAGACCCGCCTCCTAGCTCTGATTGGTTGTTTCTAGATAGCACTGGGAGAATAAATTTTTTTTTTTTTTGTCACAGATTACCTGTGTCATAACATACTGACATCACAACAGTTTCAATAAGTATGTCAAAAAAAAAATATTGTAAAAGTTACATACTGTAGTTTTAAGTAGATTTGAGTTACTTTTGACTTTTACTCCACTTCATTTTACTGTAATTATCTACACTTTCAACTCCACGATGTTTTTGTAATGTGTTCACAGAAATATGTGGAGTTTCATTCACGTCACATTGCGTTATTTGTTTTAAAGTAATGACTTGCTTACTTTTGAGTTAACTACTTCAAAAAATGGGTCCAAGTTTTGCAAATGGTGCCAGGCAATTAAAATATTATTCATTACTGACCCATTAAGGTTGAATACACAGTATTTTTTTTAAACTGTGGAGTTGATGGCAAACTGGAGTTGAAATGTCAGTGAAAATGATCAGACAACTTTTATTTGACTGGTTTTACTGCAGTTAAAATAACATGTTGGTTTTACTTTTGTTTTAAACAAAAATGTTCAAAGGAATAGTTATTCCTATTTCTTATTCTAACATTTAACTCTGCATTTCTGATGCACAGAATCAAGTGAAAACAGTCACAGTAGAAACATGCATTAGCTGCAGCATTAATGTATTCAAGAAAATATACATATAGTCAGACTTGATGATATTCTAGACCATTTTATTAGGGAATACATTCAACACGTACTTCCACATCCAATACTTTAAGTATTTTTAAAAGCAAGTATGTGGTTTTACTCAAGTTAAAATGTTCATGTGGTACTTTTTCTTCTACTAGAAAACATTTGTCTGTTTACAGTGTTTGCCTTCTGTTCTGTGTTTACTGGTTGCTGCTGTTAAACATTCGAAAACCCACAGAGCTTTGTGCTATCACACCGACTGATTAAATTTATGTGCAGATACGTGAGGACACGAGACGGTCTGTCTCAAGCCGGCCAGGTGACATCTGCTGCTCTGTCCAACGTGAGCGTGGCCATCACCAGAAGGCTGGCGCAGATGAGGTCAGCCCACTTTTATTTGGGTTACATAAAAACGGAGAGAAACCTTTCAATAAATAGTTTAGTTATAAATAGTCATGTAATTTTCATACCAAACAAATGCTGAAATGTATTATTCTACAAGGTGTTTCTCCTAGTGTATTATAAGCCTGGTGGGCTGCCAGGCTTTACTTGTCCCCCTCGCCAGGCTGGGCGTGCTTTGTTTATTTATTTTAAACAGGTTTTTTACACATTAGTAACTGTGATGAATGAATTAATAGTTTATTTGTACATTTCAGCAACAAGGCAGTTCAAAGTGCTTTAAACCATAAAAACATCACACAGTAACCAATTAAACAAGCAACAGACATTACATTTTGTCAAGTGCCATCATCGAAATCATCAATACACATCGAATATATTGATTAATGTTCAATTTATTATGGTTTTAAATCAACTCTAAACAGGTTTAGTCTGGATTTAAAAGAACTCAGTGTTTCAGCTGTTTTGCAGTTTTCTTGAAATTTGTTCCAGATTTGTGGTGCATAGAAGCTGAATGCTGCTTCTCCATGTTTGATTCTGGTTCTGGGGAGAGCAGAGCAGAACCAGAAGATCTGAGAGAGAGGGGTCTGGAAGGTTGCTATGACAACAGCAGATCTTTAATGTATTGTGGCGCTAAATCGTTAAGTGATTTATAAACCAATGGTATTTTATAGTTTATTCTGTGAGTGTAAGGACTGTAGAACTGGAGTGATGTGCTCCAACTTCCTGGTTTTAGTCAGAAACCCAGCAGCAGCGTTCTGGATCAGATTAATTTGTTAGGCAGACCTGTGACTTGTGTTGCAGTAATTGAGTTTCTTTAGATCTCACTCAAACATTAATCCTCTAATTCAGGAAATGTTCTTCAGGTGATAGAAGGCCGACTTTGTAGCTGTCTTTATGTGACTCTGAATGTTCAGGTCTGAGTCCATCACTACACCCAGGTTTTGGGCCTGATCAGTTGATTAACCACTATTACTACTGCTAACGGCTACAATATTATAATTAACTTTTAAAATGCTATCATCTAATCTAAACCTCAAATTTATCTGGAGTTTGTCAGTGTCTCTGAAGTCCAAAGAAAAAGTTTGCTGTTTTAAGATTGCGAAATTTGGGAACTAAAATGCTTTCAGTCTTCACAATCCAGCTCCAAACTACAGCTACAACCACATTTCAGCTCTAAAAATATAAAATGTAAATAGGCTGATCTTAAAAAGCACAAATGTATATTTTTACACAAAAAGTCCCATTCATACCAGTAGACAGGTTGGTTTATCCAGAGGGTTTCTGTGGATGTGATGGGGGAAGATGGAGTCAAACCGTCTAATTACATTTTCCTTCCACTGAGTTACAGCAAAACCTTTGCTCAGGTCTCCTCAGTTCAATCCACCAAAGGCCAATCTGAGGTCAGTCCAGCAGGCTGTCCGTTCTGGTGCCGGTCTCTGGATGTCTGGCAGTAGCCCACTTTGGGTCGCAACAAAATAATAATGTAGAAGTAAAACTTTCATAGATAACTTAAGCTTAAAGTGTAAGGAGGAAAAACAAATGCTACAAAAACAGACTAAATTAATCACCTAAGTGAGAAGAATATTGAAATAATACAAGAGTAAAGTCATATTGCCAGAATAGAGCGAAGCTGGGTAGTAACTAGTTACACTTACTCAATTACATTTATTTGAGTAACTTTTTTTTGAAAAGATGTATTTTTGCTACACTGTACTTTTTAGTTTTACTTGAGTAATTTTATTAAGTATCTTTGCTCTTGAGTAAAATTTCTGGATTTTCTGCCCACTGAATGAAAAACAAACGTTTTAATGAAAAATTCACCAAACTCAGACGCACACCTGCAGTTAGTTTTATACTGAAAGAAACTGATTTAAAAAATTTTTTTAATATAATTTATTTATTTTCATCTTTAAAGTACCAAAATATTCGCTTAAGTTTATATTTTGGTCAGTCTAATGATGTAAATTTAAATGATTGATTTGTTCAGTTACTCAGTACTTGAATAGACTTTTTACCAAATACCTTTTTACACTTGAGTATAATTTACTAGAAATATGTTGAGGTAGTGCTACTCCTACTTGAGTACAACTTTTGAGTACTTTACCCACCTCTCAAACAGAGTAATATTAGGAGAATGAATTGCTACATTTATGAGCCTTTCAAAACAAAAAATATTAAAATGAGCATCTTGTGACGTTAAAAATTGGTTTGGAGACATCAGCTTCAAATTTAGTGTGAAAGCACTGAGTCTGTTTTGAAGAAAGAACCACAAACATGCCAACTTGGATCTTAATGATGTCGTAAGATGCACTGAAGTGGGTTTATTTTATTTCGCTTTGGGATCGATAAAGTATTTTTAATTGAATATTAAATGGGACATTTTTTATAATATTTTTATTTATTTTAGCTCTGTTTTTTACGCTGTCCAGAGACCACCAACCTCATTGTAACCTTGCAGTTGGAGCATCACCTTATCGTTTTTAAACAATATTCAAACTAATCCAATAACATTGTTTTGCATTTTCTTTTCTTATTTATGCTGCAAACTCAACAGAGCCTTGCCTCTTCCAAGCCCACCACGGTAAGATCTGCGCTTCAAAACGTCTTCATTTTAGGAAGTAAATAAAGAAATGTTACTAAGTTCGTAACTGCCCATAATAATGTTTTGGGATCGTATTTGTTACATTCTGCTCAGTTAAAACTTAAATATGTAATAATTCAAAGCATTGTGTAAAAGAAAAGCATTTACAATTTACCTTCTAACATTTTATAATTGTATCATCTTTTTTTCCACTCAGGACCTTGAGCCACGCCATTAGTGTGCCATCTATGAGGTAAAACATCACAATATATTTAAAAACAAGTTGGTATTTAATGGAGTGTTTAATTGTTAATATTTATTTTTAGGCATTCATCCACATTCAAGTCTATTGAAGAACTTGTTGGTAGTGTGAAGGTGAGTGTTGATGTTAAACAAGCATAAAAAAACACAATATATGGTTTATATTGGGTAAATTATCATCAGTCATTTCTGAATTAAAAGGACAAAGTGACTGGAGGCGTGTCAAACAGTGAAGAGGCGTCTGGATTTGAAAGAAGATCCTCGCGCAACCAAACCTGAGATGAATCGATTTTATGCAAATCACAAAAATTTCTCAAAGTTCAAAAAGTGTGACTTCTCTCCCTCATCAATATGCATGTTTGTTTTTTCAGTTTCTTTGTTGATGCAGATTAAGAAGTTGAATGTACAATACAAGTTGTCTAAGTAAAATAATTTAGATGTATTTAAACCTTTGAATGTTTCATAACGTGATAAAATTTATTCATTTTAATATGCTGGTTGTTTTTGACATGCTTATATCTCCATATTCTGAAATCAGATGTACTACAAGGTATTTTTGTAATGTCAGATTTTTCAAGTAAAGACTTT
Organism: Brachyrhaphis terrabensis; assembly: GCA_903067065.1. Taxonomy (NCBI): domain Eukaryota; kingdom Metazoa; phylum Chordata; class Actinopteri; order Cyprinodontiformes; family Poeciliidae; genus Brachyrhaphis; species Brachyrhaphis terrabensis. Next base: position 6,073 of record CAEGAG010242272.1, on the reverse strand, counting down.
AGAATACATTCAATGTCTTCGTTTGTTGACTTCTGAATTGGGAAATGGACATAAAAATAAATAAAGTAGCCTAGAAATATAGCTCCCAATATATTATTTTATATATAATCTGACAGGAAATTGAGCTTCTTTTGTTAGAATTTGTAAATAAAAAGGTTAACAATAATGCAATTGTTTAATAAAAGTGAAAAAGCAAACAATAGGTGGTTTATTTCATGTGCCTTTCTGTTTTATTTCATTTTTAACTTTAAGATAATTAAATAAATCTGTGCATAGTAATAACAATGATGTATCAATATAATTTTCTAAGTAACATTTATTATATTTAAAAGTTTTTAACAGTAATGATTTATGATTAAATAAATCCAGTGGTAACAATAATGTAAGTAATTGAGAAACGTCATAAGTGACATATCCCATATGTACCTCTGGGTGGCGCTAGATAGTTCGTTTTTATTTTATATAATTGGTTTTTAATTAGGTCAGTTTACAAGTGCTCTTTACTTTCTTTTCTACAGTTCCTGAAGCTTAAATAAACAATATAGAAATTTTAAATGTACAAATGTTGACAGGTCTTAAAAACTGAGAAACTTATTTTCATTCGTTATAAATAGAAATTTATATATGAAATAAGGTCATTCGGATCAATTGTCTGTGCAACAGCCTTTTTTTTAGAGCTCAATAACAAAATGTAAGAGAAATTCTAATTTACTTATTTGATATTTAGGCCATAATTAACTTATAATTTAACACTTATGTATTTCTGTATAATTCATATCGCTTATGACTATCTGTATTTACTCATATTTGCTGCTAATACTTTGAATGGAGTAGTTTGTTAATATTTCCCCTCGGGGATCAATGAAGTTTAATCTATTCAGAATTTATAAAATTTAAGTTCCCTGACCGGGAATCGAACCCGGGCCGCGGCGGTGAGAGCGCCGAATCCTAACCACTAGACCACCAGGGATCCGTGTCGTAAAGGTGAATATGGAACTCACACGACTTTGTACTGGTTCTGGTTGGATTTATTTCCTTTTGAGATTCTGTATTAAGGCATTTCTTCACCAGCCGGTGCCCATTTCTGTGCATGACTACTTTTCTGGTTCTGTCTGGGTTCAGAACAGGGACGGGGATAAGTCCTGCACTGGTTGCCACCGGGTTAAGTAAAGCCTGTGTAATCTCCCTAAGCGCACAGGTGTCACCATGGCCACCTTCTGCGTGTCACGGTCGGACCACGGCATAGCACGTTCCCGTCCTCAAGTTTCAAGCCCCGCCCACGAGGCGAGGACGAACGCGCCTGCTGCTATAAAAGCCGTTCGTGGGCCAGTTTATGTGACCACAGCAGTGCAGTGATCCACACCGGTCCAGACAGGTTGTTCGTCCACAAATGGACCATAGTTAGCCTGCATCTACTCCCTCTTCTACTGCAAGCCATCCGCACCAGGAGCAAGCATCATCCACCCATTCCAAAGGTAAGTTAGAATAATTATTCTAGAGTATAATTATCATGTTTATGATTGTTTTGGGGGTTTTTCACTGTTTTGCATGGGGAAAAAAAATCTCAATTGTTCACCTTAGTAATTAATCCTGAGTAAATAAATTAAAAAATTGTAGCAAAATGTATATTATTTCCTTTTAGATTTGCTGTGCTTATAGGCCATGCAGTGTTGGCATAGGTCAGAGAAATCCCTATAAGCCATCTGCTGTTCAGACAGTTAAGCTGTACAGCCTTGAACTGGTTCTGGTCTCTGCACAATAATACACATTTTTCAATTAACATTGGTAGAAAATAAGGATTTATATTTCTTTTATGACTTTGGAAGTTGAGTTTGAATACAGCCAGTGTGCCATGCAGCCAGTGCATGCACACCAGCCTGCTGTATGCATAGGCACGTTCTCCCATACATTCTTGTAATTTGAGTTTGGGGAAATCTGACACTCGGAGCCACCTGTTACTGTTTTATAACTCCGTGAACATAACTGGGTCGAGAATGTTAACTTAAACTGAACAAGCTCCAAGATGGAAATTAAATGGTTGAGTTTGTCTGTTTTCCTCTTTAGGTTATTTTCCACTTAAAGTCGGAGAAAATGGCATCAATTCCATCAAGTGGTTCTCTCGTCGCCACACATGACTACTATAGAAGTAAGTAATGCGTATATAATGCTTTTTATCTTTGGATAAGTGTACAAAAATTAAACGTTACCATTTCTTTCCAAAAGGACGTCTCGGGTCCAACTCCAGCAGCAGCTCTTGTGGGAGCGCCGAGTACACTGGGGAGGTTATTCCACACCATCCAGGTATGGAAAGCAGCATATTGCTGAAACATATTCAAAATGGCGTCTTAATGACTCACAATTAAGAATAAACGTTCGTTCTTCATAGCACTTCCGAGGCAAGACTCCGGTCACTGGTGGACTTCGTTCTTCTTTGCAAAGCAGAACCAGCTCGCTATGCAAAATGGATCTGAAAATCAAAAGTGAGTGACTTATGCAGCTGTAGTCACCTTACACTGCAAAAAACATCAAGTCTGACCAAGTATTTTTGGTCTACTTTCCTCTACAACACATGAAATCAGATAAAAGTAACAAGTAACTTTCAGCAAGAAACAGGAGTTTGTTTTCAGTAAATAATACCTTAATATCAATGAAAAAGTACTAGTTCCACTGCCAGATTATCTCATTTATAACATGGGAAACATGCATAAGTGAAATAATCTGCCAGTGGAAGTAGAACTGGGTTGCTAGGTGACGGGCTGGACTTGGCTGGGGTTGCTAGGTAACGGTGCAGTGCCCTGCAGTACATCATGAAATAAGTGACATAGTCTGCCATTGGAACTGATACTTTTTCATCAATAAAAATATGAAGTTTTCTACCTCAACTCTTTAGAGAATTTTAATTTATGAGTTACAACAACATTTAACCTCCCTTTGGGATCAATAAAGTTTTTTTGAATTTGAAAGTTTGAGTAAATAATTCCTTAATATTGATAAAAAAAAATACTAGGGCCATTTACAATACATTTCTCCTCATGTAATATTGATGGGAACTAGCATGTTCCCATCAATATTAAGAAATTATTTACTTAAAAGAAGCTCCTATATCTTGCATAAAAGTTACTTGCAAACTAGTTTTGTCTTATTTCAAGTTTACTAAGATATTTGTACTAGAAACGAGACCAGAAATACTTGGTAAGACTTTGTGTTTTTGCAGGACGGGAGCATTTATGCTGTCTGATGGTGAACTAAAGGTTCGTTTGTGTTGCAGGAACGGTTACACCTTAGCCAACGGACAGGTGACCTGCATCGCCAAGGAAATGGTTCGGACCAGAAAACTCAGCGAAAGCAGCGACGGTGGAAAACATGAACCTCTGTCCCCCCCACCAACTTCCTCCTAGTCCTCAACCCCCCTCATCCTCCTCTGCACCTTCCTCACCATCCACTTGCCACCTCTCACATAGTCCAGCAATGGAGATGTAACGATGGTGGTCGTGTTGATGGGGTTTCCTCACCCTGTCCTTTTTGCCTGTATATAGTATGTTTATATATTGACCAAAAGCTAAAAAAAGCTCGTATGTAAAAACATTTTGTATGTATATGTTGTAATAAATTACAACTGACAATAAATCTATATTCTAATCACCACTTTTTTGTCCACCACTTTTGTTTTATCTGTTAACCTTTAAATAGTGAGACCAAAACGTAATGTTTTCAGTTCACATTTCCCTCAGTCAACGTTTTGGCTTATATAACCTAGAGAGAACACAGGTGACTCAACAATGGACTTAATCTGTTTATAACGCTGACATGATTAGAAACGATTAATTCAAGCTCTAATGCAGTTTATGCAACGTCTTGGTTTAGCTTTAATGTGGGTCAGCAGCTTGAGGAAAACGTCATGGAGACTAACTTAAACCAAATAACAAGGTGCTTACTGGACCCAGATGTCTTTAAGTCCCTCATTGTTTTTAATTGTACAAAGTGGTCGATACACACACTGCAAAACATTAAATCTTACTAAGTATTTGTCTAGCTTCTAGACAAAAAAATCAAGACAAATTCGTTTTGTCTTTAAATAAGACAAAAATAACTTACAAGTAACTTTTCAGCAAGACAGGCATTTGTAAATTTAAAAGATTATTATTTAAAAGATTATTTAACTTATTTCACGATAGATGGCTGGGCAGTGTGCCGTTACCTAGCAACTACAGCAAAGCAGCTCGTCACCTAGCAACCAAGTTCTAGTTCCACAGGAAGATTGTTTCATTTATAACAAGACATTTTTATATTATCAGTGAAATAATTTGCCAGAAGAACTTGTACTTTTTGATCAATATTAAGGGATTATATTGACATTAAACAAGCTCCTATATCTTGCTGAAAGGTTATTTGTTATTTCTATTTTATTTCAAGATATTTGCACTAGAAAGTGCCACAAAATACTTGGTAGGATTTTGTGTTTTTTGTAGTCTAAGTCATGATCTTCCACACCATCATCATCAGGCCTGATTTGATCATCTTTGGGATGAATTAGAGTGAAAACTGTGAGGAAGGCCAATTGTCCCACGTCAGTGTCTGACCTTACAGATGCACTTCTATATCCATAAACTTTGAAACCTAAACCTAGGAATCTCCATTCACTAGTTTTTCAGTTTCTTCCTTCTGAAAAGTGATATAAAGTTTCTCTGCTCAGGAAAAACATTTATAAAATCCCTTCTGCGATAACTTTACTAAACAAGACATGTTTTTTGTACATCTAACTGAAGTTTTCAGCTATTCTTCCTCTTTCACTCCAAAAAAGGATATTTCTATTAATTTTCCAAACAAAATACACCTTACATTGTTCTATTATCTTTTGTGAAAGGTGTGTCTCATTAGAAAGAAAGACAGTTCTCAGTTTGTTTAAAATTAAAGCCAGTATGAATAATGTAGAGCTTAAACTTTACTTAAAAATCCAAATGGTGTCAAAACTAACCCCGTATTTAACAACTATAATTAGATTTTTGTTTATTTTGATTATTCCCACTAAAATATTCAGTGATATGAAAGCTTTACTTGAAGATTAATTTGCATGAAAAGCATCATGTTTTGAGTCATAATGTCTTCTAATGTCGTTATATGACTCAGAGTTGTGCAACATTAAAAACTCAGAAATCTTTCCATACTGGCAGCAGAAAGAAATCAATGAAATCATTGATTCTCAGTATGTGCTATTCTGAGAATTGCAACAAACAGTGAACATTTGACCAAAATGAACATTGATAACTAAGAATAGACCGACCAAAGTCCTGTAGGAAGATTACTTCTCTGTTCAAACATGAAACGCAAACAGCACTCTGACTGCAGAACCGGTTCAGACATCATTCTGGGAGAAAACAGAGAGAAAATGCTTTTTAAGAATACAAAAATCTTCAAAGTGAGATGTACATTTACCCTGACAGCCCTAAATAAAATCCAGTGCCTGTGAAGTGTAGTTAATTAATGGAAGACGGAGACTCAGCGGATGATCAGGGACGGAGCTGTGGAGACGGTTAAAGCTGATTTAGGTTATAAAACATTCATATCGCTGAAAGTCACAGAAAGATGGAGGAAAGAAGGAAAATTACTAAAACTGATCACTTTTTCTCACTTTCTTCTTCTACTACTCTCCAATTTGTATTATTTGACAACTGACAACTTTTTGTTTTTGCTCAGATATTTTTCTCTCTATAGAAGCTACGTCTGGCTTTAAGGTGTCTGTGAAACCTTCCTACTGCTGCCACACTGCAAAAACACAAAAATTTGGTCTAGTTTCTACTGCAAATATCTTAGTACACTTGAAATAAGACAAAACTAAATTACAAGTAATTTGTCTGCAAGATAGTTTTGTTTTACTTCAAGTATATTAAAATATTCGCACTAGAAACTTGACCAGAGGCATGCTGTGGTGGCGTAGCGGTTAGCGCGACCCACATTTGGAGGCCTTGAGTCCTCGACGCGGCCGTCGCGGGTTCGATTCCTGGACCCGATGATATTTGCCGCATGTCTTCCCCCCTCTCCTTACCCCCTTCCTGTCAGCCTACTATCAAATAAG
>CAEGAG010242180.1:0-25818 GCA_903067065.1 Brachyrhaphis terrabensis | reverse complement strand
TCATGATAAAAGAATGCAAATAGGCCAAAAAAATTATATGTTTATATTTTATTATTTTCTTTTTTATTTTACCTGAATGGAGCAACTAGATGTGAATCAGGGCATAAAAAGAGTGAAGAATCAATATGAGTGGCAATTCAACACAGGATCTGAAACACATGATGATGAGGCGGCGCAGCAGCTGAATGACATGATGAGTGAAGTTTACTGGTGGTGAGCATCAATACAAACAATAAAATAAAACTAGCAACAGGAAAGAAACTAAAGAGGACATAACAATAAACCAAGAGAGGATAATACTAATCAAAGAAAACTAAATCTTCAGTATTATTTTTCATGACAGTGTTAATGTCATGAGGCTGATCAGTGACTCCATGACACTTTCAGTTTGACTCAATAGGATTTAATTAAGAACCAGCCTTGGTCTCTGTAATTTTTGTCTACCAAAACCATGAATCTATAAATCAATAGTCAGGTCTACATAAAGATATAATCCATATTTCTATCCCATATTTGTATGGCATTAAAAGGATCTGGAACTTTTGTTTTTTCCACTGAAAGCTCTGGTTTGCACAGTAAATGCCATGTGGGTGAAATTTTATGGATGATACTCTGATGTCCCATTCTCCTGAAGGCAGCACAGAGCAGCAGCACAAGAAACTCACAGAAACACTGAAGAGAAGAGTTATGATTGACATAATTACAGTTCTATCCATGTTTTCATGTTGCAGAGTGTTGCACAGTGTTTTGCAAATAGTTTAAAGTGTAACTGGCATTGTTGTACATATTTTATCTGGTCATTTTTTGAAAGATTTAACAACTAACATCAGAAAATGGCACAGAACAGAATACGTTTTTCCTCTCTGATTGGCTGCTGTTAGACCTGCTGATTTTAACTTGAATCTCCATTCACTGCATTTTTCACAGACGCCTGTAAAAGTAATTTCTATCCATATTTTTGACGATAACTACAAAAACAACCCTAAAAATCAAAACATCAACAATAGTGATAGTAATATTGACAATAAAATAATATTCAGTGCAAAGAAGCCTACAAATCTTTTGATGGGGGCAATAAGGGACCTGGATAATGAACAGGGGGGCTCTGGCCCAAAAAAGGTTGAGAAACACTGGTCTAAATAAAGACCTTTAGCTTCAGCACTAAACCCCATGGGGCTCCTGTTCACCGCTATGGCACACTCCTGTCTGGTTCCTGTGTTAGTGTCGCTCAATCAGAGATACTCAGCTGGGCTCTGAGATGTGTGTTAATGTCTGCCTGACACAGGAAGTATTACTGTAATTAATATCAGCTTGTTTAGCAGGGACGTAGCGATGCACTTAGCTCATGTGATGTAAATGATGGGAAAGTGTCAAGAATCTCAAACTGTATTTTCAAAGTAGAATTACATAATTCATGTTCAGTTTATGCATTTCAGATTTTAAACAAGATATTATCAAACACTCAGTAAAAAAAAGGCCTTCTGGTGCCACTAAGAAGCTCTGAAATAGACAGTAGCTTCTGTGGCTGCTAACAGCTAGCTGTTAGCTGTTAGCAGCTAAAGGTTTGGCTAGCTGCCAAAGGTTTCTTGTTTGGCTCCTTAAGTGAGTAGTGCCATGTGACCTTTAACAGGTCATTTCTTCAGTACAAGGGGCCAACTAAAAATTGATTTCCTTTCCGTCTCAAATGAAACAATAACACACCTATGTTAATATTTCAAAAGATGACAAATTAATTAGGTTATTTTATAATTTCTATATTGATTAAGCTGGACTTTTGGCATGAGTCATAAAGTTAAAGTTTAAATGACATCAAAAAGTCGATATTTTTCCCTTTCCAAAGTGGGATGGTACATTCAATGTCTCAGAAATGTTTTCTAGTCGGTTCCCCTAATGGAAGAAACAAAAACACAACAGCCTTGTCCTGCAGCCTACGCTTGTTGTCTTGTGCTAAGAGCCCACTTGTTAGCTGTGAACAGAGGCTAAGTGCACATGACTGGAGATTTAAAAAAAAAAAACATTTAAAAAAGAAATCACACCGACATTTCTTTCAGAAAGCACAGATGGATGCTAAAAGTTCACAGCTTCATTTCATCATCCTCAGACTCCTCTCCTCTTCAACCTCAGCCTATTTTTAGATTCTTTTTTTTTTATAGATGTTTCCCAAAACGAAAAGATATGTTCATGTTCACAGTGAAGAACATTCACATGATTCAGACTAGGATAAAAGGCAATGTGTACAGCTTATTTAATTTACCATATGTATTTGGGGGGGGGAGTTCTCTTTTCTTTTTTGTTTTACTCCACCACTTGGGGTCGCCCACTTAAAATCTTCAACATGTAAAACAGAATTTGCGTACAGAATTTTCTTTTCTGAGTGTTTGTTGTACGTTATTTGATTAAAAACTGTTTGTCGGATAAGCTTGAAATGTAAGAAACAGATAAATATCCAACATAATTAGCTGCAACATTAATTCCCTAATCAATGCTGTTTTAAAGAAAAACGTGCTCTAAGTTAAATGTGCTGACACATAGCGCGCCTCGTCTGCTGCGAGCTGCAGCCGGTTCCTTCTGGTGTCTTCTGATTCACGGCAACATAAATGGGCTCCCGGAGAGGACTTGATGGGGCCACGCTCATTTCCTGCCTCTCCACTCTGGGTAATCATCTCTGTGTGACTGAGGGCCCTTCGGTGTGTCTTTGAGAAAGAAGCAAAGAAGAAGAAGAAAACAGAATTGCTCAGCTGCAACAGATAGGCTATAAATAAATTGAAATATGAAACATTAATTATGTCTACTTCTGTTATTTTAAGGTTATGCTATTCTGTCTCCCTTGACATTTGATCGCGTATCAACCAATAATGTTCTCTAACAAAAACCTCTGCAGCCTTCACAGAACAGCCAGATTAAAATGACCTTATCGTTACGCAACTTCTGAATCCATCCACATTTTATTTAGGGGTGTCCGAGGAAATAGGTCTGAAAACAATTTCTTCATTTTTTTTTTTTTTTTAAATAACTTTGAAAACCATGAATAATTATCCTCCACTTAAAGCGGAAGAAAAAAAACTTGCTGCATTCTTGACGGTTGTGCAGGAGGCTCCACTTCTGCTTTTCATGGATGTACGGTTGTATAATTACTGCAATGCTTATAACAACTTTTTTTTTATCATTGAGAAAATGATATAGTTTCCACAATACCAAATTGAATTATCTACACAATGGTATTAAAATCTGAATAAAAATACATAATTTTTTATTATTCTAATACTCCTTTGAAGTTGTTTGATCTTTTCTGAGATACCCAACTCATCAGAAACAAATATCTTGGCTGAATGAAAACAATTCCAAATAAAAAGAGGTATGAATAAATGTGGGCTTATACTAGTCATCAGAATACTTAAATGGCTTAAAGTATAGTATTATTTATTAGAATAAATAATTCATATTACTTTACAATTTACTGAACTGTAATAGAGTTTGTATTTTTCTTCAACTTGGTGAGCTTTGCAAAGTCCACCTATAAACGTTGTACAACTTTTCCACTTAGGATAACTTTTTAAGACCTTGTCATTATTTTCCATATACCTGATTCTGTCTTTGGATCATTTTTGTACCACATGTCAAGGTTTTCAGGTCTTTTTCTCTTTGGGGTCTGGTTTTGTATTTGATGAGCTCACAGCAACATCCTGAGGCTCTGATGATGACGGCTCTTTTTCACAGCTTCCGCCTGACCCTACAGACTCCTCTGCTGCTGTTTAAACCCAGAGCAATACTGACACCTGCTGGACACAACCACATGTTGTGTAAATATTTAGAGGTTTTTGAAACGGGTCCTTTTGCGGACACTAGCAGAACATCTACTTATTCTGAAAATTATTATTATTATTTTTTTTGCTGTTGTTGCTCTTGGACTGTCTCTAGAAGCAGGAGGTACCCATATGGTCGTACAGAAACATGCAAAAAGTGAATTTTGCATGTTTTGCATGCAAAATTATTTGTACAACGAGGCCCTCTAGTGGACAGTAAAGGAACAGGATGGACAACTCGGTATGAAACAGACCTGTTTGCCCTGTAAGGCGCCTTGAGATCATGTTTGTTGTGAAGCGACACTATAAGGATAAAACTTATTTGCTTGAGTGTCTTGACGCTGAGAGAGTCCCTGGAAATATTGCTCAAACACATTTCTGTGTATGCAGCTGTAAGCTTTATTTAACGTTTAAACGAGAAACCACAAATATCACAGTGATCTGACAAAAAAAAATAAAATAAAAGTGCTCCAAAAACACAATCAAACTTGTTTCTCTCCACAGTACAGACATGTACAGATAAAGAGTGCTACTGTGATACTAGATCACTCTAAAAGTGAGAAATCCCTCTAAAGGCGTCGCCTGGGTTACTGCATGATGAAACTGAATTAGCACATTCTCAACTAAACATACGACTCGTAAAGAACTTGGCGAAAGTCTGCATGGCATCTTGGACATCGTTCAGTTATTAAAAGTTAGACAAAGATCAAGTAGAAATGAGAAAATTGTGTTGAGGTTTTTTCTCCTTTTTTAAGATAACATGACAATAGGAAGATTTTAGCAGAGAAGGATCATCAGAGTGAGATGTGCAGCGTTTAAACAGCGTAAAATTACACAAATACATAGAAATACAGTGTTAAATTGCTAAACCTATTTTTTCCATAGTTACAAATTAAAATAAATAAGTACATAAATAAAATAAAAATTTCTTACATCTGGAAGCTTTACCTGTGTCTTTATTGTCTGTTTCAGTCTTTATGTGACATAAGAAACTTAAAAAAAAAACAAACAAGAAAAAAATCTGGTGCTTATTACTTTAAGGTAAAAATTAAAACCGTGTCTATTTTTCATTGTAACAATTAGAAAATGCAAGATGCACCTAATGCTGTAACAATGTCAGGAAATCAAGACATTTTTTTATTATTAAACCAGAACAGCTGTTTTCCTTCAGCAACAATGTGTCAGAACTAGTTCAGCAATTTGTGAAATATGCTTATTTGCTGACTTGGCAAGAACTAAACAAAAATAGCTGCTTTTACGTTTAATATAGGCTACATAAAGCAGCTAATTAGCTTAGCAACACTATGCTGTTTGCTTTGTCAATTAAATATCAAACACTATGCTCAGTTTGAGATTCCAAATGATATCTAAAAATACAGTATTTATATGTGGTAGATGATCAAAAAAGACCTCTTTTCCAATTTGCTGTGGAAATCGCTGGCTGCAGTTAGCTTAGCTTAGTAATATCTTCTAACAATAAAAGATTCAATGCTGTGGTCAGTTTCTGGTTCAAAATGATACTGAGTTCTATGTGTTGATGTGTCTGATGTTCACAATACGCAACGTTTTGCTGTTGTGCGTAAAATACTCTGACTTCAGCCGCTAAACTTAGCTTAGCTGTTTTAAATGTTAAACTAAGCTAACTAGCCATGGGAAGCTTAAACTAGACATAGTTAGCTTAAACTAGCCATAGGCAGCTTAGTTTAAGCCACAGGTGTCAAACTCCAGTCCTGGGGGGCCACTGCCCTGCAAGTTTTAGATGTCTCTCTGCTGCACCACCTGAATAGAATAATTAGGTCATTAAGGCTCTGGAGAACTGATCTGCACAAGGAGGAGGTAATTAAGCCATTTCATTCCAGTGTTTTGTACCTGTGGCACATCTTAAAACTGCAGGACAGCGGCCCTCGAGGACTGGAGTTTGACACCCCTATAGCTGCTACTATGCTACCTAGCAGCTAAGATAACTTCTTCCAGCAAAATCGTATGTTTCTTCAAAACCTCAACCTATTTCTTTTGAGTTCACTTTCAGGTTGTGAACAATGGTTTGCAATGTGCTGACTTGAATCTTTATATTCCTTCCTTACATTCCCTAAATATCTGCCTCGCTTCATCTCCTACCTGTTACCGTCGCCATGTTCCTCCCTCAAACCTAAACCCTCTGGCCTTGTTTTCCAGTGGCAGGCTAACAACATTATACCATCTCTACCACAGAAAACGTATGACCGTCATAGGAGCTGGCTACAATAAAACTGGACTTCCACCCTTATATACTAACAGAAAGTGCTACAAGAAAGAAGTTTTCCTAACCTGTCGAGCTGCTGAGGCCAAAACGTCTTTAGAACAAACAGGACGTCTGTCAAACCAAACTGCTTGTGTGAGTCCACTCAGTTGGTGGTTTGCCGGCATTAAGAACAACATTAACCCTCTCCAGGCAGAGGTTGCAGATTTGCAACAGCTAAATGCTGTTGAAATGCTGTTTAAATGTCTCTCTCAAAAAAAGTCTGAATTGTATATTACTACCCCATATGATCATTTTCTCCAAACATCAGATTTTTCCTGCAACTACAACTTAATTTGAGCCTGAGAGGGTTAATAAGGTTTTGACTTATGAATATGTTCTTGTAATGTTAGAAGGAAAAAAAAAAGCTTAACTAGTTTCTTCTCCCTAAACATGCAGTATGTAAACATAAAAAACAGAAGGGTAAATATACTCTGTTTATTTTTATTTTTTTTAGATTTGGCAGCACCGTTTGTGCCAGTTTCCAGCATGAAAGTAAAGAAAATAGCTCTAGCAAGCTGGTCCCTTAAATTTGTAAGTCACATGGTTCCCACTGCAGTCAATGAGCCAAAACCGTTTCCTGTTTGATCTAAGCTCATTTTGGCCTCTTTCACACATCCCAAATAAACTGAGACATCACATCCTCAAAACCAACTAACACACATCCCATCCAGGTGAAATTACTAATGTTTGCGGTGTTACTTTCCGAACTTGAGGCTCTGACGTAAAACACTTGAATCCTAAAGACGAGCCCATAAACCTTCACTAGAAAAACATTCAGATACATTCAATGCTTAATATCAAGCCTAACGGCGCACTTCGCACCTCCGTACCAAAACATCCGTGGCCCCGCTTGTACCTCTCACAAAGCTCAGATTGCCCCATGCCTGATCCTATCTGCCACACCACAAAAACATAAAAACCTAAAATTAAAAAACCCTAATCCTCCGTTCCGTTCTCGCCGTGACGCCCGAAGCGCTCGTCTAGGAACTGATGATCTGACCCGACCAGGTCTCGTGCTTGGTGCCTGGGTTCAGGTGGGTGATGATCACGTCCACAGCCTGGACTTTCTGGTTCTTGGGTGGGATCGGACACACCTTGTATGTGACCTCGTCTCCTTCCATAGGCACGTACTCCCCATCAATGCTGTCCAGAGGAGAAATTATGATAAAATAAGAACATCATAAAAGTCGAGGCTCAGCTTGAACAGACCTTTTCACCTCAGAATGGATCTGAAGCTGTGCTACTACAAATCAGAGTACATTCCCAAGCTCCCTTTGAGAAACCTGTTACTCTTAAATCATATATAATGTTGCTTACTCTCATTTCCCACCAAGTTGATTAGGTCTGTTCATTTTAACAGCAAAAACAAAATACTTTTAATGTATTTGTCAATTAAAGGATACAAAGTATTTCCTCTATCAAGTCCTGCAAATGTTGAACAAAAAAAATTACAACCATTTCTTTCTTGTTTATTTATAAGTCAGAAAATGCGTTATACCTCTGTAGGAACTAACACACATCCATTTTCTAACACCCTTATCCCTAGTGGGGTCAGGAGGTGCTGGTGCCTATTTCCAGCAAACGTTTCGGGCGAGAGGCGGGGTCACCCTGGACAGGTCACCAGTCCATGCAGGGCAACACAGAGACAAACAGGACAAACAACCATGCACACATTCACACCTAGGGAGAATTTAGAGAAACCAATTAACCTGACAGTCATGTTTTTTGACTGTGGGAGGAAGTCAGAGAATCCATGCATGCAAGAACATGCAAACTCCATGCAGAAAGACACCGGGCCAGGAATCGAACCCAGGACCTTCTTGCTGCAAGGCAACAGAGCTACCAACTGCGCCACTGTGCAGCCCCAAACTAACAACCAATCATGGATAATGATGTGTCACTGTGAACCACAGAGTTTAGCAACTCGCTATTGATATAAAACAAACTGGTTTCTTGAAGCAACAACCTTTGTAAAAGTAATGTGTTATGAGGATATTTAGCTTCTGAGTAGCTGCATTTCCATTAGTCATGGAATTGCACATTTCAAAAATACATTTCCTAAAATGAAACAGCAATTTAGAAAAAAAACTAGTTTAAAAAAAAAAAAAAAAAAAGTTTTTCCACCAGGATGAGGTGGTTTTTGAAATTGGTTTATTTTGCAAAACTGCAGTGTTTTTTTTTTTTAACATCACACGAGTCACGTATCAACAACCAGATGTTGCCACTGGCGCAAACCACGAAGAAGAAGACGAGAAGAAGAAGTTGGAGGATGAATGGTGTGGCATTTTTAATTTTGATTTCTTTTCTTATTTAATGGAAACACCACAACTGCAAAATTGTGTTTTTTTTAACATTTGGTGAATACTGATTATTTATTCCTCGAGTGATTCGAGTACCTCGATTATTACAATTCCTCAAGAAAAACTTATCTGCTTCAAAGCTTCGTTGAATTATATTTTATTATTTAACGCGCCGTGTTCCGGCCGGGTCGATATTTTCGGTGGGCAGCGCTGTCACTTCCGCCTATGAGTTGTTGCTAAGTGCTAGCATCATGACGCTGAATTGTCCGGCGTTTTCAGAGGTTTTGGGGAGAAATGAGTACGACAGTTTTTCAGCTCTCAGAATCGCGTCGTCAGTGTTTTGGAGCGAACGGTAGGAAGAGCATTGCGGGTGTACGAGAGAGAGAGAAACAGAGAGAGAGAGATCCAATTACTTGATTAATCGTAAAAATATTCTATAGAGTACTCGATTACAAAGATATTCTTTAACAATAGCCCTAGTTTTGAGTGCAATGGTAAAGGAAACGCAGAATCGCAGAAAAAGGACAGAGCACAATATTTCCCCAAAGTCCTTTGGAAAGTAAATAGGTGACAAAGATAGATTCACTCTCTAAATTTTTAATATTCTTGCTCCAGGATTGTGAAGCAACTGGAATGTTACCTCAAGGAAAATGACAATCTAGCGCTGAGAAACGAGGACACAACACAGTTTGCCCCAAAACGACGGCCACTAGCTCTAGAGGAGTCAGCAGAGATTGCTTAAAATGAAGGATGGTGTGCTTGGTGAGGAAGACTCACTCAGAAATGTGAACGAAGATGTCCTCTCCTCCATGAGAAGGACGGATGAATCCGTGACCCTGAGACCTGGAAAAGTTTTTACACACGCCCTTAAATACAGGACCTGATCTGGCTCGTACTGTCCTGTAGAGAGAGAAAGACGAAGACATGGACAGGCTGATTTAATACGATGGTCGTTTGAAGCTCTTTCTTAAAAGAATCAAGAGAAAAACACAAAAGACAAACTCGTGTACTGTGTTTTTACTCACGCTGAGTATGTGCGTGTGCGTTTTGTTGGCAGTGGGCTGGGTAGCTCTCCAGGCTGAGGTGGTTTCCTCTCCCTCTCCCAAACACGGCTGCCTTCCCTCAGGAAAGGAAAAGAAAGCTGCAGGGGAGTGCGGGGGGACGTCAAAGGCAGCTGGGGGTCTGTCGGCAATGACGGGTCGGTGCCCGACATCTTGGCTTGGCTTAGGGTTTCCGTGGCACGCAAAGAGGAAAAGGGTGGAGGGTTACACCTCCTGCATGGCACGAGGGTTTCTGAGGGGGAGAGGAAGCCCAGAGAGGAGCTCTTCAAGGTGGACGGATGACGCTACGACACCCTGGAGCGGAGAAGGCAAAAATAAAGGATGGAACGTTTCAGCAAACGTTCCATCCACACTGCAACCCTTCGGCATGCAGTGTGGCTGCATGCCGAAGGGTTCAATGAGACCGAGGTCAGGAATGCAGGACATTCCTTCCTCTCTGCTCCAAAATCTGGAGACAGTCTGACAAACCCTGCTCTGTGGAACAGAGTTCGGTCACTCTACATTGAGATGCCACCCCACAACATCATGCTGCCTCCACCGAAGGTTTGGCAATGACAAAACCAGTGACATCACAAACTAATATTAACAAGAAACCCTGTTGCGGCCCCTCGTGTACATTTGTTCTGTCTGTCGGACCTAAAGGGTTTTGAAGGATGACGTTGATTTTTCAGAGAGGCGTGACTTCACATTTTGGCATCGATCCAATATCAAGTAAATACAGGGCTAATACTGATACAGGTACTTTTTTGTAGTCAAAGTTTGACATATCATCAAACTCCTGACCTAGAGGTCTTTGCCACATTAACGTGACAAACAGTAACAATGGAAAACAATATTGTTTTCTACCAATATTGTAACAATAGGAAAACGTTTGTGTGCATTTTTTTTCTGCAAAAAATACATTCGAGAGCAAATAAAACCAAAGTCATCCTTGATGTAGAAACAAAAAATATTGATCTTACCACGCTAGTATCATTCCGATACCAATACCAACTTGGTATCGATATTATTGATCTTTTGGATTGATGCCTCTAGCTGGTTTGTGGAAATAAAGCCAAGTCTGTCATAGCTTGTGGCAGCTAAAAAGACCCTGATATGAAATATAATGTGAAAACAATCCCCTTCAGGATCCTCTGATCAGACATTATTAGATAAAACGTATTACTTCCACAACACAAACATTAATTACGGTTTATTCACAGATGAGCTGCTCATTGGATCGTTTCATAACAGCCGTTCCTGAGCACAAATGAGCTCAGTCACCCACTTGACACAAACCAAATTATCCCGTCACAACAGGGACAGTTGATCTGTATCGTTAGTCGGCTCATTATTATGACAATCTGTGCACACACTGATAACTGCAGGGCATCGTCGAACAAAGGTTCAGCGCTCACACCGAAACCTTGTTTGTAATGAAAACACAGCTGCGGGCGGAAGAGTCACCAGCTTCATCAGCGGCCGAATACAGGCAGGCTGAACGCCTGAGAAAGACTGATGAGGTAAGTGTGTGTGTGGGGGGGGGTGTGTGTGTGAGAGAGTGATTCCCGAAGGCTCCAAGCAGCACACTTTGTGCCTCTTCCCATCAGTCTATATATAGTTCAGTGTGGTTGGATTGGGGCCATTACTGAGGTGGACGACAATGTCCAGGCAGAGACCTGAAGTCTTAACTCACGCATTCCTTAGATTAGAAATTAAATGTTTCAGCTTCAAATCTGAGGTAGATTATGAGATATCTGAGCAAAATAACTGATGTTGTGTTTCATGAAAGGCGTGTTTGAGCAGATTTCTTCTGCCTTGTTTTCCCTTTTTACATTTAAGTATTTTTGGCTCATCCAACACAATTCGGTATCTATAATGGCTTATTAGGAGGGTCATTGTAGGACTAAGAACTCTGAAGTTTGGAGATTAACTCATACATTTTCGAGAAAATAAAAATTGGAAATGACTGAGCTCCAAAAGTAAAAATTTTTTTTTCAATTATTGAAACTTAGAAAATTTTGAAAAAATAAAACAAAAAAAGTGGACTTTTGAAACTCAGAAACGTAACTTTTTCTAGAAAAATATTGAGGTTTATCTAAAATTTCCAAAGTTTTTCAAGCAAATTTTTGACATTGTAAACTTTTTAGATTGAATGTTTTAAGCAGAAATTTACTCCTCCCATTCTTTTTTCTATCTGCAATGGTCCTGATATATCAGAGGAATAAAAACTGTTTTAAAGTGATCATTTTTATTTCATTTTTAGAAAAAAAAAAGTCATCCTAAGTATAAAACTAACTACGCATATTTCCATTACCACAACCTGCCTTTCTTCTTTTTTAAACAGATAAAAACGAATTAGTCGTACATACACACGCATGTACATACGGTTCATTTTGTCCTTTATTTTGTTTCCCCTAAACTTGATATTTATGCTTATTATTATCTGTAACCTGTATTTGAAACTAAAGTCAGACTTCTTTTGCTGCCACAAAATTTTGGTCAAATAAGCGAGAAAAAAGTAGTTATTCCAAAACAAGTCAATAACAATATATACAGCAATAGACACGTGATCAATAATAATATATTCATCAATTTCACTGAACTGCACAGCATTCTGGGGGATGTAGGCAGAGGAAAGACTTTAGCCGCTCAACCTCTAACGGCCAGCAAGGTGGGTGGCATCCAAATTCTTTAATAATTTTCTCCATATTTATTTTATAACAATAATAGTTAGCAGAGACTTTGTCAAGTTGGCTGTAGGGATGGATCAGATTTCTTTCTGCTCCTCTTGCTCCCATGTTCAGCCACTCATGTGTGCGTCTGTGAATTAGAATCAAAATGCCAAGATATAAATGTCATCAACAATCCTACAGCCATAAAAAAAATTGTAAACCATTTTAGCTGCAGCACAGGAATGGCTTTGTAAGCTTTAACTTGAAATTTAAAAAATGGTTTTAATGTTGATTTCAGCAATCCCAGTTGTTTTCTGCAGAAAACTGTCATAGCCCATTTAAAGCTCAATCTGCTCTGATTGGTTTAGAATTTGAGAACATGATCTTATCTTGTACTTCGTTTAACAAAAATATTTGTGCACAATAAATCAATTTCTAAACGAATAGCAAAAGCCTTTGTGAAGGTTTAATATCCATAAAGGTTTTAGGTCTGCCCCGTCACAATTTAGTTCCCTAGTTTTTCAGGAAAGAAAGTGAGATTTCTATGGCTGGATGTTTTGTACTGACCATCTGCCCATTTGTACCCAACAAAAATGATTTAGAAACTCAAAACCGGGGGTGTCTAGAGTAATTTTGAGTTATGCTTCATGTCTGAAACAGCTCTTTAGTTTTAATTTTAAGAGCCCTTTAATTGACAGACTGCTGCGTCCTAAACAGACAAAGACGCGCCATCACAGATCCTTCCTCCCAGCTGCTGCTAGACTTTATAACCATCACTGCTCCAAACAAAATCAAACATAATAATTGTTTACATTCTTGCTGTTATTTGCAGTTTTTCCATTTCTTGTAAATAGTCTGGTTTTTTTATTATGCACAAATATACAAGCACATTTTGCAAATTTCTTTAAGATTACGCTCCTCAGTTGAACATTTATTTTAATCTCTAGCATTCTGGGGGGGGGGGGGGGTTTAATAACATGGTGTTATTTTCTTGTGCTGTAAATTTCCCCTTACTCTTCACTTTTGTTCTTATTGTTCTGTTTTTAATATATATAATATATATATATATATTTAATATATATTTTTAACCTTTGCGTGAATTTGTATGCTTCTATACAAATGTTTTGTTTTTTTTTGGGGGGGGGGTTCTTCTCCAGTCCATGTAAATTAAAGATGGCTGACGTTTGCAGGTGGTGCAGATGCAGTGATGGAGAGCACGTCTTGGAGTCACAGAGGAAAGGACGGATCTGAGGACTGCTGGAGGAAGTCGGACAATAAATAATTCACAAACTTGACTGGCTGAGTTAGCCCACTTGTAAGACTGCCAGCAGGCCAGGAGTTGGACTTTAACGAGTCTGCAGTGAATGTTTCACACGACTCACTAAAACATGTCATTTAAAGGGGTTTCATTTGTAGATTTTGGTACTGAAGGGGGAAAAAAAAGAGCACCACCCAAGCGAAACCAGGACACAGTGGCCATCTGCATCAGCATGAGGGACACGTCAACTCCTCTAAAAACACACACACACACACACCCACACACACACACCCTCTTTCTCTCTTTAAACTTTAAATTGGCCGTTTTGTGGTCTAATCTGACGGAGACTGAGATTAGCAGGGACTAAATGATTCAATAGGCAACACGAGCCCTTCAGGCGGGCTGTTTCCAGAACATTCTCACACTGTGGAAGCGGGAGACAAGAAGGGAAGAGGATGCCTGAGGACAAAACCTGATTTCTGCCGTAAGAGGACGTCCTCTCACGGGCCGCCTAGGAACAAATATCACTATCTGTATTGTCATGTCGGAATTTAGGTGCCATCATGTTGAGACAAGTGACCGGTTGAAAGGAAAAAGAACAAACAAAACAAAGGGGGAGAAAAGACAGATGAACGATTACTCACCGTTAAAAACGTCGCGCGGACGTCAAAAAGGTTTCTTCTTCTTCTTCTTAAATAAGGCGCTTATGTAACTAGATCCGGCGAAAAGGTGCGGGAACATGAGCTGAATGAGTGCGGGGATTTTGGTATGGATGCGTCTGACTCACACACACACACACACACACACGCAGAGAGAGAGAGAGAGAGAAAGAAAGGCAGCGAATGAAAGAGGAGGCAGCAGAGACGGGGCGTGAGGAGGGGGGGCTCCAAACAACAGCCGCTTCACGACACCACAGTCAATTCTTTGTTGTCAGAATGGATGGAAACAATCAGTGGAGCTTTAAGGACAACACTGTTTACAACATGACCGCTTCATGCGATCATATGTGTCTTAATATTTTACTTTAAAAAAAAAAAAAAACAATCCCAGGTGTTTGGTACGACGGCGTAGGTATTATGGCCACTGTAGATAGAAGAAAAGAGGAGGAGTACGTTTCCGCCAAAGAACTCAGATAATTTTTAGATTAGTCTCACAAATTTTCTAAAAAAAAATAAAATAAAAAAAAGGACATTTCTGATCTTAAAAATACCTAAATTTGCTAGGAAAAAACTCGGAAATTTTGTCTAAAATAAATTCGAAAAATCCCCAAAAACAAACCCATACAGATTTGCGTTTGAAAAGAAAAGATTTCAAACGTGCTTTGGTTACGTGTATGCACGTTTTTCTCTTTTCTTACTGATTGCTTCTTTTCTTGTTTTTAATAACCTGTTAATAAATAAATGACAATGAAAATTCAACAAATTTTCGACATTTGGACATTTTTTGAGTTTGAAAAGTCGAAAATGTTCGAGTTTTGAATCACTTCTTTCCATGGAGTTAATTTTTATTTTTTATTTTTTTTTTTTACAGAGGTGTCGATCTCATTTTCATCTCTGGCCATCAGGATCATAAATGTCATCAAAGAGCCGGTTGTGGCAAAATGTATTGATAAAACAACAAACAATGCACTTTGTATCGCCTTGTTGCTGAAAATGTGCTATATAAATAAAATGACCTATACCTTGATACATTTCTGCAATTTCATTATGGAGAAGTTTTTGAGACTGTGCGACTGCATGCTGTGTACACTTTGGAATTTGCTGTGTAAGAAAAAAAAAGTCAGCAGGAGCAATGTACTTTGTGTACTTTGCTTTGCTGGAGAAAAAATAACTTCTTTCATTTTGTCAGATTATATTGATTTTTAATACTGTTCAACAAACAGCCACAATACCAGCTGAAGAAATGATATCAGTGAATTTTTATTTTACAATCTTCTGTAATACAGAAAAGATCATCTGGGAGCAAAACAAACACTGAACTGCACACAGAGTCGGACACTTTACATGGAGTGGTTACAAGGAAGAGCCTTCGTCTGATTGGCAGAATAAATCCAAAAATGTTATTTTATTTTTCTGATTTGACTGACTGACACCCAACATTCCCCAAATTTACAAGTTTTGCTGGGAATTATCCTTATATATAAACAAAAGCGCAGAACAAGAACAGTTATATGAGTTTCTTAAAATTCTCATTGCTCAAAAAAAATCTGTTAAATTATTTCAGCTGGGCTAAAAAAAATATATATATATGAAAGCTGCACATAAAGAGACCACTGAAAAATACAAGATGCAAGGTTAACCTGTGAGTGAAATGATGAGGGCCTGGAGCTGCTGCAGAAAAATTATTATAAATACATAACAGCAGAAAAGAAAACATCATGCGCTTGAGCTCATTAGAAGTGGTCATGAGAGCAGTGGAAGCATCGGGGAAGAGTTACAACAGTTTCACAGCGTTGTATTGTGGCAAATGAAGCCCTGCTGTGCTGTGTTGAAAACCAACTCTAACACATAAATATAAAAACGACCCCTACTGGTCTAACTCTGTTAGATATACAGCAATCTGACGTTCAGTAGGTCTCACGAGTCATCTTTACGTCATCTTTCATATACATACAACAGGTCTGCCTGCTGCAGCTCCGATGCTCTGCAGTACCGCCTTTGGGCCACCAGAGGGCAGAAAAAAACGAGCATTAAGTGTGAGAGTTTATTTTAGGTCCGTGTGGTAGACATTGGACATTGAAGGACAAAAGAAAAACTAAACTTTCTCGAGCGCAGCGGATACCATCTCATGCACACCACTTAATGTTTCATTATCGCCAGATAATATGTGGCGCACGTGACATGGCATGTCGCATGTACAACATACTATCTCGTGAGAAGCTGACAGTATCTGGTGCGCACGAGATGGTATGCGGTGAATACTTGATAGCGTCTCGAGTGCAGGAGATGCCATTTGTTGTATCTGGTCTCGGACAAGAAAGTTTATTTTTCCCTTTAATGTTCTGCTACGGTTCCGTAGGTTTGCTAACCGAGTCCAGAAATAGAAGAAACCATTGTAAAGATGAGCCCAAAAGCAGCAGAGTGACTGTGTTCAGCTGACCGAGCAGCTGCTTCACATTGTGTTAACTTGTTTACACAACTGCAATAGCGACCAAGGGTCAGCGTTTGCTATGTCCCGGGTCAGGTCACAGCTTATTGTGTCAAAAGTGTGTGTGGGTCTATAACCGGTACTCTCTGCTCGATGAACACACAGCAGCCTCACATCGTTTCAAAAATATGCTTAATGTTGATGAATGAGGCTTAAAAGATAAAAATTACAGGACCAAGTTCAACTGTTCCATCAAAATCATTAGCTTGACATTTAAAAGTATTCCTGCTTGGTTGGTAATTGTACTTCGGTGAAAGCTGCAAGCTAATCCTGGTGATGAAACAGTTATTTTGACATTCTGTTTCCTCCCAAGCTGTACCACCCTGTTTCCCTCCCTCCACGGCTCAGTGCTGCAGATCCTTCATCCTGTTCAGGGCCGAGCCCGACTGGAACCACTCGATCTGGGTCTCGTTGAAGCTGTGGTTGAGCTCCAGCGTCTCCTGGCTGCCGTCACTGTGCGTCACGACCGCTGTCAGGGGCTGAGAACGATGAGACGAGAGAAAAGACCCTCAGAGGAGATGTTTTTTAAAATCTATTTCTGAACAGCTAAAGTGTATCAGATGGTAGATATTACCTTTCCTGGTGCAAAGGATTTCAGTCCCTTGATGGAGATCTTGTCGTCGGGGCGGATTTTGTCGTAGTCGGATGGGTTGCTAAAGGTGAGGGGAAGCAGGCCCTGCTTCTTCAGGTTTGTTTCTGAGACATGGAGGACAAACTGTTCAGTTCAGATGGAAATCAACCAAACTAAATGACACAATTTTAATGTTCTTCACTTTATTCACTGCTGCTATTCTCCATTTATGTAATTTATAATTACTGCTGTCTTCTTTTTCCATATAATCTATACTTCACCATTTTCTTTTGTGCTTGGCTCTCTCTTTCTTGGAAGGAATTATTGATAGAGATATTGCCCCTATTTTTTTTACATGTCCATAGTACATGTAAAAAAAACTGATAACGGTTCTTTGGTGAACCGTTATCAGTTGTTTTGCAGGTTTCACCAACTCAAATTTCAGACCACTATGAATGAAATTTAAGACCTGCATCTCCACAGAAATGTATGAACTTTGTCCAGCCAACTAGGGAGAAATTTGCACTTACCTGCCATGATAGTCGCAAAAGGTTAGCTGGCTAATTAGCAAGAGTATGTTAGCAGTGAGTTCACGGTAGCCTTAACAGTCTCTATTCACAAAACACAATGAAGATGTCTGAGTGCGACTTCAAACTTGCCTAACAGAAAGGTCCCGCGAAAAAAAAAAAAAGCAATAGAAACATGGGATATACAAGAATAAATAGTAGACAAAATTTAAGACCTGTGATTTACATATTAAAGGCAAACCTATTTTTAATAATGAAATTAAGATATTTTAAGGCCAGTTCTTCTGAAGGTTCCTTCCTGTTAGAAGTGAGTGGTTCCATTCAACTGTCGCCACATGCTTGCTAACAAGAACAGATTGCTGTGACTCGATGAAGCTGACTGATTTTTATAAAGGCAACATTTTACCAATTGGCAAATACATCATCCAACTGTATTTCTGTTATACTATATGTCATGTATTATATGATTACATTTTATGTAGGATTCTATATTTGATAGAAACTAAACTCTTTTGTCTTGTAAAGGACACTTGTTAAAAAATTGGGCTATTTAAATAAACCTGACCCAGCTGGCTTCATGTTCATATAGCTATTTGCAGCATGAACTGTGTGGCTCACCGTGGATTCTGGCAAAGCTCTTGACAATAATGGCTCTTCCACCCAGATGCCTGGGCTCCAGAGCTGCATGTTCTCTGCTGGAGCCCTCGCCGTAGTTATCATCTCCAACCACGACCCACGACACACTGTTGGCCTGCAGAGGAGATGCAATAAAAACAGAGTTTCACAGTTTCACCGACTTTCAATTCGAGATTTTACAGCTTATTATGAAAGACAAATGCTTTTGAAACCACCATAGAAATTCTATAGGAATGGATTGTAATTTTTTAAATAAAATTTTAAAGATTATTACATAAAGGGGTGAATTGTTTGGCAATTTCCTGGCCGATCACCAGACTTTAAAGAGCCTGACCTGTTGATTCCCATTTTGGCCAATACAATTTTTTTTGTTTAAAAGGTTGCTAAATGTATCTACAAATTTGCTAATGTGCTTGACACGTGGTGTGACGAACGACTCAAGGTGAACCCAACACATGGGACGTGATAGCGATAACAGCAAAAGCGATAGCATGGTTAGCATTAGCAGTGTTAGCAATGGCAATGGAAACAAAAGTTTAACGTTTTTCAACATGTCTTGTGTCGCTACGTGTGCACGGCTACGTGTTCTGGCTTGAAATTTTGCCATAGGAGGTTCTATACGATACAAATGGTGAGGAAGTGATGTTGCCTCCTGTGTGTCAAGAACCTTAAGTTGGAAAAAGTCGGGTAATTTGCTGCAAACTACCCATGGGGGTAGTTTGCAGTCGGCCCTTTCTTATGGCAAAGTAACAGGAGGCAGTGGATTTTTTTTCAGACCTTTGCAGAGGTAGATAAGATCAGGTTCACATGAGAGTAATAATCGGTTGATCACAAATCAAGGAAATGGATGTGTATTAATTGGCTGGCTGATCAATCAGTGAAAACCTATTGAACAGTCACATCTTGAACTCTCACCTTGTAGTGTCGTGCCACATCAGGGACTCCTCCGTACTCTCCCGTCAGGTGGTTCTTGATCTTGTTGACGGCGTCGTTCTCGCTGTTGACGGCACCGATCAGCATGTTGTTGGAGATGTTATCCAGGTGGCCGCGGAACTTCAGCCAGGGTCCTGCGGCGCTGATGTGGTCTGTGGTGCATTTCCCTTTCACCTACAGAGAGACTGGTGAGAGTTACCCTCCGACGCCAGCAGCCGTGAGAGTGTTCCCATCTAAACCGGCGTGCGCCCACCTTGATGAGGACCGCCATGTTTTCCAGATCATTTCCGCTCCACTTGTCAAAAGGTTCCAGCAGCTGCAGCCGGTTACTCTGAGGACTGACGTCCACCCTGAGGCTGGTGCCATCGCTGGGAGGGTGCTGGTAGGTGTCCTGCCCTGGGTCGAAGTCCCTGGCCGGTAATTCGTCTCCGGTGGGGGGCACCAGCTTGAACTTCTCTCCCGTGGGGGTTGTGAGGTAATCTGTCTCTGGGTTGAAGTCCAGCGTCCCAGCGATGGCGAGGGCAGTGACGATCTGAGGGAGGCAGGCAGGAGGAAGGACGGTAGGTACGGAATGTGAACCTGTGTGTGCTGGGAGGTGTGGACCGGTCTGGGTTTACCTCAGGAGAGGTGACAAACGCATGAGTTGCAGGGTTGGCGTCGTTCCTGGCGGTGAAGTTCCTGTTGAAGGACGTAACGATGGTGTTCTTCTCTCCCTTTTTCACATCCCGCCTGCACATAAACAAATATACAGAATATCAATAAAACTTTGATCAAGCTGCTTTATTACAACAGGAAGTGACAACACAACCAGACCCTTACTAGGATTTTATGTAATAGACCAGGGGTCAGCGACCTCAACAATTTTAATAGCCATGTTTGCCTTTAGTCCAACTGAACAGCATTTGGGTAGCAACATGACTCACTGAGACAAATAGCTTGTTTTTAATAATACCTACTATAGATTTTTTTTTTTTCCTTTCAGGTCTCATTAATTTCGTTTTGGGGTTTTTCACATTTCCTTCAATGAGATGTTAAATTTTTGTAACCTCTAGGACCTTGGTACAAAAACACACACTTACTAATAAAAACTTCACTTAACAGGGCAGTGTTATGTATTTTCAGCCAGAATATTATCATTTTATATGTGGCTGAAGGTAACTAGGTTAGATCATGGCAATAAGCTAATAAAAAGATATGCCCCTTTAGTAAAAGAAGAATATTCCTAAAACTACTGTATTAACATTATTCTTTGGGAAGATGCTCTGCATATATTGGATAAAAACACCTATGAAAAACTTCTAAAGCTAGCATTCTTAGCATAATTACCTTTAAATTTTAAAATATTGATAAATTCTTCAGCAGATTGGGCCAAACTTGTGAAGGGCCACAGCAGAGGGCCTAAAGAGCTGCTCTGGAGCCAAAGGTACATGTCTCAAAGACCCGACAGCTTTTTTTTCCAATATTCAGTGTTAAAAATCTTTTTTTTCATAAGCATATGATTTCTTTCACCTGATGTCAGCTTAAAACTAATTACCTGTCCCACTGTCCAATGCAGGGTCCACATGCATTGGCAAGAACCACACCTCCAACATCGCTGAGGATCTTTGACTAAAAAATTTAAACAAACAACAAAGAATAGTGATAATTTTACCACTTCAGAACGAGAAGTTATGTGCAGTCTGTTTGAGCCAGCATTTACATATCCGTCTCTTTCAATGGTGGCACGGATCTGCTCAGAGCCAGGGGTGACGGTGAACTGAGCTTTGCACTTCAGCCCTTTGTCCAGGGCCTGTTTGGCCAGGGAGGCGGCCCGGCCCATGTCCTCATAGCTGGAGTTGGTGCAGCTGCCGATCAGACCTTCAAAGTGAAGCAGGGAAGAAATCCTCAACAAAAGTCAAGCCTGGATACATGAAGAGCAGCACATATCCGTCTGTCCTCACCGACTTTGACCTCCAGCGGCCAGCCGTTCTTCTTGGCCACGGCGCCGACCTCGGAGACGGGGTGCGCCAGGTCAGGGGTGAACGGCCCGTTGATGTGAGGCTTGAGCTGGAAAGAAACAGCAAGAAAACACACAAGTTAGGAAGAAAAACATCTAATGTGTGATGAATTGTTAGGACATTTTATCAGGTATAACAGCAAAAGGAGAGGACTGCAGGTGAGAAAGCATCATTTTATTATTAAACTGAACACATGAGATGCCAGGCCTTCAGTCTATAACTATGTTTCATTATGCAGCAGAACTGTTTGTTTTCAAAGTGGAAAATGGATGAAGTTTAAAACCAGAAATTTGTGTTTAATGTGGATTTCTTCTCCTGCCATTATTGAGCTAAATATCTGATATATTCCTGTCGCAATAAGCAATGAATGAATTAACTGGATTAAAAAAAATTAAACAGAACTCAATAGTCCATTTGCATGATTTATTGTTTTCCTCGTTCTCTCTTTCTACCAAAAAGTGGATGATAAAAGCCGTTTTTTGAAGGACAGTTTTGTTCACAGAGACTTTATAATTCTTTTTATTTGTTGTTTCTATTGTTTATTTATTTATTTTGAATATTTAAAATGTCTTCCAGTTCCAGTGTTAAATGTTTATTAGAGTTCAATTTATAAATCCCAGCTCAATTTAAGAATCAGGTTGGCAGCAAAAACTATTTTTTCTCCATATATACGGTAAATAAATAAATTCAGACAGTAAGGAGTTAAGACCTACCTCGTCCAAATTGAGTTCGATGATCTGGTCGTACTCGCAGCCTTCATCAGGTACCAACAAGTCCTTGTACTGATCAGCCACAGCAGCGATCTCTAAGCGAAAACATGCACATTTGATCGCCGCTCTGCAGATTCAGTGAAGGATCACGCTCTCTCTCTTTTATTACAGATCAGATATCATAAAGACAGAAACTGTAAGCCCACCTCCTCGGCCGGTTTTCTCCAGGTAGGTCTTCATGCGGTGGTTGTATGGAAACACGGAGGTTGTTGCTCCAATTTCTGCTCCCATGTTGCAAATGGTGGCCATTCCTAAAGAAGACCAGCAGAAGATTCTGCAGTTGTGCTTTCTGAGTCATAATGTTCATAGGTTTAAACAATTTCTTCATTGTGCTGACCAGTGCAGGAAATGGAGTCGACTCCCGGTCCGTGGTACTCCACGATGGCGCCGGTGCCTCCCTTCACCGTCAGGATGCCTGCCACCTTCAGGATGACGTCTTTGGGAGACGTCCAGCCAGACAAAGTTCCGGTCAGCCGCACGCCGATCACCTGGAAGCGTGAAAACGGGGGAATGCATTAAAATAAGAAGAGACGAAAGTCACAATTACCTGTAAGGAATCCATCCATCCATTTTCTTTACACCCTTATGCCCCAAGGGTCAGAAAGGGTGCTGGTGTCTATCTCCAGCTGTCAACGGGCGAAAGGCGGGGTCACCCTGGACAGGTCGCCAGGCCATCGCAGGGGAACACAGAGACAGGCAGGACAAACAACCATGCACACACACACTCACACGTAGGGAGAACTTAGAGAAACCAATTAACCTGACAGTCATGTTTTTGGACTGTGGGAGGAAGCCAGAGTACCCAGAGAGAACCCACACATGCACAGGGAGAACATGCAGAAAGACCCTGAGCCAGGAATCGAACCCAGGACCTTCTTTTGCTGCAAGGCTACTGTAAGGAATGAGAGAGAGAGAGAGAAAAAAAAAGGAATCGGCCCAACCTTGGGACATTTGAGCTCCCAGGGGATTCCAGCCATGACGTCTACAGCGTCAGCTCCGCCCACTCCGATGCAGATGGCCCCAAGGCCGCCGCCGTTTGGTGTGTGGGAATCTGTGCCGATAAGCATCACTCCTGGGTAGGCGTAGTTCTCCAGGATGATCTGTGGAGATGCAGGTCGTCTTGTTGGGGAAATTAACACTGCAACTAATGCTTATTTTAGCAATCGATTATTCTAGGAATTATTCTGACAATTAATCAATTAGTTGGATGACAAAATTTAGAAATACATTGAGAGATGCAAATAAATAGATTAAAAAAAATAATAAAAAAAATTTAAAAAAAGCTTTTTATTGCCTTAAAATGCAATAACTCAGCATTCCTTAAGTGAACGCTGGATCATTTGTAGCAAAGGATGCATCTGCAGCTAAAGCAATCCTTCTAACATCAACATGTCAGAGACTCAGCTCTGGCTGCTTGACCCAACATCAATAGTGTAAGGCTGATCTGGTGATTATTTTTTGGATTAGCCGATTAATAACTGAAGACTAAAAGGTGCTTAATATTAAGATTTTTTTTAACACAATTTTAACCAGGTGAAGCTAAAACTATGCAACAAATTTACATGAAAAAGTTTTTTTTTATCTGAAATGCAAATTGTAAAGAACTGTGTTGTTTCTTAACTAAATTCTTTTTTTAGACTGTATCGCCAAGTTAATGATTAATTGATGACTAAATTAATTGACAAATATTTCAATAATCGATTCATCACAATTAATTGTTTCAGTCCCTATGGAAATATAAAGCTATATCTGTAGTAGGTTAAACCACCGTCATACTTAGAGCAGATTGGTCTCAACGTTCCTGTTTCACTGTACCTGATGGATGATTCCGGAGCCAGGTTTCCAAAAGCCCACTCCATATTTTGCTCCAGCGCTGGACAGGAAGTTGTAGACTTCCTGGTTCACTTCCTATGGGAACAAACAGATCTGTGGCTCGATTGTGGGTTACAAATTACAAACGAGGCTGGATTTACAATGATGTGGGCCCCTTGGCTGGAAACCATTTTGGTGCCTCGTCCACTAAAAAGTTCTTTGGCAAACATAAATTACAGTATGTTAATATGTAGTCCTATACATAAACACAGTACGAACAAATGATGGTAGGTTTAATGCATCCCTTGGTCAGCAGCTACATGTTGGGGGATATGGACTTAAAGTTTTATCACAATATTTTGTGGAACTATTGTGAGAACAAAAATTATTTGCTACTTCTTTTTTTAGGTAACTTTATGGCTCTCACTAAATGGCACAGCAATCACAAACCACAAAGACAATAAAGAAGTATGATTTGCATCACTAAAATGCACATAGTATTTTCAAATTAACTGATATCATTACAGCTCACCTGATATGGGTCTATGACTCTTATATGAACTACAATGTTTGCAAAACATGCACTTATTACAATAAATAAATACATAATTAAAAGATAAAAATTTGTGGGCATCCCCCACCCAAAAAAAATTTTTTTTCGCCCTGGGCTACTGCCTCTGTAAACCCTTTCTAAAGTCTGGCCCAGTTCACAAGGCCTTGCAAAAGATATTACGGTGGCAGACTAACACAAATAATCCACTGCAGAACAAGCAGAACTTCCTGTTTCGATCGTCGCGGTTTCACATCCTCCACTAGATGCTTCCTCACCTTTGCCCTGGCCAAATCCTTGACTCCGCCGATCTGGGCCTCGATCAGGTGATCGCAGTGGATGGTGGAGGGCACGGCCACCCTCGGCAGGCCGCTGCTGATGAACTGCAGCATGGCCATCTGGGCTGTGGCGTCCTGCATGGCCACGCGGTCGGGTCTCAGCCGCAGGTAGGTGCGACCGCGGTCGATCTCCTGGTGGTGGGGGTCGTCCAGGTGGCCGTACACGATCTTCTCTGACAGAGTGAGAGGACGGTTGAGCCTGCAGACAGAGTAAACTTTGAGGATATTCCGGCCGGACTGAGGAGAGAAAATCCTGGTAGAATATACATCAACACAGATGAGGCAGAGCTGGAGGAAACCCAGAGCAACAGGCACTGACCTTTTTCGGACAATTTCAACGTTGCTATGGAGCTTGTCATAGTTGATGAAGGAAGTGGGCTCAAAGCGGCTCATGGCCACTTTGGCCTTGGCTCTGTAAGCGGCCGATACATGCAGGCGCCGGGCACCATGACCCAGGACCAGCTGGAGACACACACACACGCACACATACACACACACACACACATCGCAAACATCACAAGATGAGTCCAAACACACAGCTGGAAATCTATTGAGGTCGCCACCAACAAACGATTTGTTATTCTGGCTCTCAACTTTAGCTGATAATACTGATATTAAGTATCGCCTGTTACTGATCCAATACAGAAAAACAGTGCAGAATTGACTAAAACATATGGATATATTTTTTAAACATGGACATAAACGTACTTAATTACAAATTTATTTGATCACGTCAATACACCAACAGCTTGGTCAAACATGTAATAACTGCACAACTTTAATTTGTTTAGTCAGTGCAACTAGGAGTCAACAGCCAATGGAAAATAAAAAACAAAAATGAAGAAACTGACTAAAAACAACAGGTTTTGGTCAAACATGCAAAAAAATAATGAACTGCA
Source organism: Brachyrhaphis terrabensis (assembly GCA_903067065.1). Classification (NCBI taxonomy): domain Eukaryota; kingdom Metazoa; phylum Chordata; class Actinopteri; order Cyprinodontiformes; family Poeciliidae; genus Brachyrhaphis; species Brachyrhaphis terrabensis. Next base: position 281 of record CAEGAG010242180.1, on the reverse strand, counting down.
GCGAACCTTCTTTCAAATGATTCAGAAAGTGCAATTAGAAATTCTAAATATGATGCAAAATAAATAACAAAGCATGATGTCAGTCAGTGCCCAAACATAGAGTTGGACTGAATAGATCTGTCCTTAGAATTGTTTTCAATGTTGGGACTGATGCAGATATCTCTGCTTCTTTAATAAAAACCTAAGGGGTTGGTATGACACCAGACCAATAATAAAAAGATTTCAATCCAGAAATGTCAGCTGACTGAAAAGTATGTCCAGTATATATATATATATATATA
>CAEGAG010242158.1:0-11214 GCA_903067065.1 Brachyrhaphis terrabensis | reverse complement strand
TTGGAGCCCTGAAGAGCTGAATTGAAAATGGCAAAATTTAAAAGAAAGACAGTGTGCCCTAAAATAATGCTACTTTTGTATCACACTTTGTAAAAATATATAAAGACAAACGGCAGGAAATAACAAAACCTTGGATTGCTGGGGGCTTTTTCATTTGAAAAAAGATGAATGTGGAGAAGAGGGCTGCTTGCTGCAGAAAGTCATTTTGTGGAAAGAGAGAACAGTAAGAAAGTGCGTGTGTGTGTGTGTGTGTGGGGTGTGTGTGTGTATGTGTGGGAGGAGGGGCGGGGATTCTCTTTACTGTTTAGGGCTATTTTTGCTTTAACTGTCGTTATTACTTCTCTGCAGCACATTTGCGAATGATTAAACATGCTTTATAATTAAGTAAACTTGAACGTGAACATTAAAATACAAGTATCGCTTCCTTGCTTTAGGTGCATTTTGTCAGCATATTCAGTAAAGTTTGAATTTGAAATGTGTTCCGGATTTTATTCTCCCATCAAGTTCGTGACCCGCCACGTTTGTGGAGGAGATAAAAGGGTGGCTGCTACGTTGGTTCGCTCCTTTACAGTTCGCCGGCGGATGAGCTGGTTGGAGGATGAGGAAGCGGGGACGGCAGCGCTTTCCTGTAGAGGGCAAAGCGCTTGTTGAAGGGATGAGGACAAAGAGGAGAGAGACACCACGATATGTTAGAGTTTTGAGCAAAAATAACTTCTAAACTCTGAGAGGTCCTAGACAGCTATCACAGCATATTATACATACACAATGACTTTATTCAGAATCCTAGTTCAGAGCTGTGTTTGGCTAATATCAGTCACATGATTGAAGTGCGTCAGGACGGGTGGTCCAGTTAGAGCGTGGGCGCAGACCACACCTCCAAATCGCTCCTCTGGGTGACAAAATGGTGCGAATCCTCTTCTTCTTCTTCTTTTTGTCTTGCAGCAAGGCTGCGCCCAATCAGGCCAACTTCATCGTTTTTAAAACAAAGCGCCTGAACGTTATCTTGTCTTTGAAGTGAAACAAAAAGGAGCACTTTATTCTTCCTCGCTTTGAACCTAAAATACACCGTTTTTGTTTCACAGGGTATTTCTATTTTTACCATAAGTATTAATATTGCAATTTGTCGTTCGGGTTGTGGTCATCCGCGCTGTAATCAATGGAAACGAGACTTTTCTCTATGATTCAGCGATATTTGGATCCAACCTGCACTGCTGGTGGTGCCTGATGATGCCTGGTTGTATCTTTATTCTAGCTGATTGTTTAAAGAAATGGGACATCAGCCGTTTGTGAATGGCAGTATTGTGCAGGATTGCTTTGTCAAGTCTTTGATTTTAATTAAGTTTATTTTTTTTATATATTTTTTCCCCCCATGTTTGACTGACTAGCTTGCTTACTTGTAAGAAGTCTCTAAAGTTTCCGAATAAGAGGAAGACATGTGCTGCGATTCAAGCCTCATTTCAAGTAAGTTCCACACTTTTTTTCGTTATGTTTGTAGTTTTATTTCTTTTTAAACCCGTTTTATATTTTTATTTTTTACATAAAAAAAGAGCATATTTATTGTAGTGTGGTAAACTCATCTCCAACAGGTGTGGCCCCAAAGATAAATGAGCAATGCCTTCAAAATTTGAACATGGATTTAAGCAAAACAGACTAAAGAAAAAATATATTTAAAGCATTCATCTTAGGCACATTTTTAGAGATTTAGCATTTGAGAAAAATACAAATAAAGCACTGTCTGTCTGCACATGTATCCAGGAAGAGTCTATAAACTTTTGGCAGACATTTTAAGACCACATGAATGTGGGAGAAACAAATTAATATTATACATACATATACAGTCTATGGAAGAAAAGAAAAAAAAACACTTAGAAGGTTGTGGCTTATTTTTTACATGTATAGATTGCTGAGTGGTGCACTACCAAACATTGTGTTGCCTTCTGCCTTTTATTTTCATGTTAAAAATATTATATTTATGTTCTAAAATACTATAAGTTTCTAGGTATACTGTGAGATTAAGTAAAAATGTTAATTACACTAATTCATAGTTTGTAATTGTATGACTTGCGATGAAGAATGGATGTAGCTTTGGATGCATGAAATTATATAAGAAAAGAAATAATAATAACAAACCCCTAAAATTGTTTCAACCTTTTTTTACACAAAAATATGCCATTTTGAGGTAATCCGAGTAGCAGGAAGAGAAGGGCAAGAATAAGAGGAGAGGAGGGGCCTCAGGTTGTTAGGACCAGGCAGACGGAAAATTTCTCTCTCTTCTTTCAGGATGGCGTGCCGATCAGACCTGCTCTGTAATGCCTCAGCATGTGGGAAGCTGGAAGAGGTGCTGGATTTATTGCGAGCTGGAGCTGATGTTAATGGACTGAATGAGTTTCACAGGACTCCTCTGCAGGTCTGGCACTTTCTCCTATTTAGTAAAATTGGCAGCATTAAATCAACACGGTGCTGAGTATTTAATTTGTGTAAATGCAACTCTTTCAGAGTTATTTTAACAAGAGAGGGTGGTTTTAACACTTGAAAGAGTTAAAGCTACTCAATCTCTTATTGAAACTAACCATACCATTTCTAAAGGCTCCAGCAGACACTGCACAGTATTGATTTAACTGTCATTTCCTGCCTTTTCTCTCTATGTTTAAAAGTAAGCTACGTTTTATTTTAACAGTGTGCTGGAGTCATATTTATTCCACATTAACTATGTTGTATATTACAAATGAAAAATGTCTAACCTAAAGTAATTAGCAGGGTTTTTTCAGACTTGTGAACTGAGTCATTACAAAGAGAGAAAGAATGATTTTATTATTTATTACAATTTTTTTAAAATAAAAAACATCAGCACTAAAACATTTTTGAGATGAAGTGCAAATAGAGAGAAAGTAGGAAGTTGCTTCTCAGTGGAAAAATACAGGCCTCATGGTAAGACTTAGAGGTGAAGTCTTACCATGCTCCAGATTAAATGAGAGCTAGATTCACAGGGACATTTTGCACTGCCATTAATAACAAATGTTTAAATCTTTATTTTTTTCATATTCAACAAGTAAATGTTAAACTATTTTCACACACCCACGCGCACACACACTATATTTCTATGTCTTTACAGGGACTTTGCAATGACTTCCATTCATTTTTCATTTAGGGGTGGAAATTAAAAGTTTTCTCTACCAGCTACTGTTGCTGTAGAGTACAGCTCTGTGTGTGGGTAGACCACACAGTAGAGTAGCTGTGTGCTCTCCCAGCCATAGTATCATTTTGTCCCATGCACCGTCCCAGCGTACATGGGACAAAATGAAAACTGCACCTCTAACAGGAGGCCTGTGTTTTTCCACTTGTTGAGCCTGCGGCTGAGGGAATGGGGAGAGAAAGGCATCCCCAGTCATTCCCCATTTCCCAGGGGAGAATGGGGAATGACTGAATGAATGAAAGACTGGGGATATTTCACAATATCAAATAAACTAAGGAAGCACAATAACTATAGGGCACTATAGCCAAAGAAAATAACTGGCATATTCAAAAACTATAACAACATAAAAAATACTGTCACAACCTCAAATCTGGACATATACACAAGAAGGGACACATAAAGATATGCCTATGGAGTCCATATCCTCTCTGTAGTAAGACAGAGCTTTCTGCACAAGGATACTGCTTTCATGCTGTTTGTGAACTGGGAGAAGCTCACGGAGGTGCTCTGCTTCCTCTCCCCACGCAGAGCAGTTTTGCGTTTCACTTGTGGTCATCAAAGTCTCAGCTAACAGGGGAAAAAAATGTTAGGGGTCTGGGTCTGAAAAGTTGTCAAGCTGACTACAGTTCTCAGCCTTCATCTAACGATTGAAGAAGTTCTGGAGAGTCCTCCCTCCAACGAAAGTAGTCCTTTGTCTTTTACTACAAGTATCGTTTTAAGTTAATTGTAATATATGATCTATCTTTGTTGTTTAAGTCAGTTGAATCCACATTCAATAAGGGCATGCAAATGTTGCAGGAAAAAGTTTACATTAGAAATTAAAATTAAAACATAAAAAAAACCTCAGTTCTCAGTGTTTGTTTAATTTTCATTGCCGTGCTTTGGGTCCAAGAAAGTAACGGGATTCCTATACGCGATTTGCTAATCAAGCTGACTAACTTTAATTTCGAGTGCAGCACTCCCACTTTTTTCGTCTCAGTTTTTTTAAAGTGCGAACTTAAAAGCCGTAGTTTACTCAACTAAACTACGGACAAAATTATCAATTAACATAACTTATTACTGTACGTTTATCTTTCACAAACTCACACACTTAAGTTCAAAAATCTAAATCAACTTACAAAGTTTTTGACCAGTGAAAACTTTGGTCGGAAACAAAGTTTTCACTGGTTTCCGACCAGTGACCAGTGAAACTGGTCGGAAACATCCGACCAGTTTCACATCCGAACTGGTCGGATGTGAAACATCCGACCAGTTCATTCGTCTGTCTTTTATTTTCCTCATGTTTCCAGGTGGCGATGCTCGGAAACACCGAGCTCGTGCACACCCTACTCGCGGCAGGAGCCGATCCCAACGCGCGAGACCAGACCCTAAATCTCACCGTGACTCACGACGCCGCACGCGAAGGTTTCGTGGAGACTGTGCGTGTGCTGGTAAATCACGGAGCGGATGTGAATCTCGCGGACGAACTCGGCAACCTGCCGCTGCATATGGCCGCAAGGGAGGGGCACCTGGAGGTGGTGAGGATGCTCCTGGATCTCACCGAGGACCCCCGGAGGACCAACCACCAGGGACACACCGCGCTGTGGCTGGCACGAGACTTCAATCGCAAAGAGACGGCTGATCTCATTGAACAATATCTGGGACCCTGAGTGACGTGAGGGAAGGTCTTGTTGCTAATTTGTGTTTATTTGTGAGGGAAGAGTCTTGTTGCTAAAGGTGACTCTCAGAGGAAGAGTCACCTTTAGTGACCAGACTCTTCTCACCAGAGGTGAATAATTGAAAGAAGTCTTCAGTGTCATACCATATTCCTGCGTTTATCTTTAATAAAACGGCTTTTGTGACAACTTGTCCCAACAAGAGGTCACTTCCTCACGCAGGTGAAGACTCCAGCAGAGGATTGTTTTCGGTTGTTCAAATAAATAAGTTTGTTGCGTCTACAGCACCCTTCTTCTTTGTGCAGAAGTGCTTTATAAATAAAACGGATATGCGTCTTTATCATGTGACATCAAAAGCTACACCTATTGTAAAAACAAGAAATATCCTTCAACAGACGCACCTGTGTCATTTTTGTGCTGTTTTCTCCAATACAGTCTGCTATTGTGAAAGATGGGCCCACATTTAATTGACGTTTCAAATCACTTTATTTTCCAGAATTTTAAAAACGACAATAAAAAAGTGACACCTGTTGCAATAAGTAGATGTCTTCGCCACAAAGACAAAAGCAATTTTCTAAAGGCGATTAAGTCTGACCAGGTCGCGCTGTTCGTATTTTTTGTACACGGTAAATATGTCTAAAATGACTTAAAATACGTTCTTGTTTTATTGCAGGAGCATAATCTCTCTCTGAAAATTGTACCAAAGATCCAATAATTTATTTAGTTGAGCAGAAACAATTAACTAATTATTAGCACCCCTGCTCTTATTACATTGTACAACCACTTTTCAATTCAATTCAGTTAAAACATTCTTAATTTATCCGAAATGGAAATTAAATAACTAAATACACCATCTTTTGTCAATAGAACAGTACCTCAGTAACACAGCACAAGCAGAGGGATATTCTTCCACTTTGCATAATTTTTCGAGGCATGGCTCCTCTCCTGCTCCGCTCCGAGGTTTTCAGAAACATTTAGATTTGGGGAATGAGATGACCATGGGCGCCATTCCCCCCGGGGCCTTTGGAAGAACAAAATAGCCTCTGCACCGCAGATTCTCCACCATACATGCAGATTATTTCTTGTTGCGTTAAGTCTATTTGTATTGTTTGAATTATGATGGTTTTTGCGGCCTCCTATTCTCTCCATCAGTCATTTAATAGCTGCACTATTGAATGAACTTTCTGAAAACGGAGCAAGAAACACTGCAGAACTGGATCCACTATATTATAATGCGCGAAAGTAGTAAAGAATTTGCAAGCAATTCGACCTGGAATGGTCAGTAAAACTTGTAGGCCTCGGTTTCATTTCGAGTAAAACTTCGGCTGCATTCACTTAACATTTGCTTATTTCTGGTAAAGAAAAAATAACTATGAAATAAGTGCAAATTAGAGCGCTAATTCTAGTAATATGCGCGTTTTCAGTTATTGCTATATTCTGATGTGCGGAGACTCGTCTGTTCTGTGGAGGTAGCAGAACTTTCTCATCTAAAAAAAAGGAAAAAAGGGGGCGGAGTTCAGCCATACATGGACTTCTATGATGGTTGTTTTTTTTGTTTGTTTTTTTTACATGGACTCACACGTTCAGGGTTTTAATTGACTGGAGAGTGTTTACAGACTAACCTATCAGTGGTCTGTTCTGCGTCTGAGACTGCATTTAAAGCGGCCTTAGAAACAAATACGTTTTCTGTTAAGCATATTTCATGACTGCTTGTAATTGTAGTAATTTGAAGTTTGTAAACTGAGACATCTAAAATAAATCACTGTCTCTTTCTCTCTTACAGACTTGAAACGTGAAGACCAGGACCTGGCTCTTATAACCAAATAAAACAATTATTTCAGAGCATCGATTTTCTTTACATGAACAAGTTAGAGCAAATAAAATTTGCCATGTTCTCATTTCCACCTTTGTTGTGTTTTCCTTTATGTGTTCAAATCACCTGACAGTCACGCAATCTCCACTGCAGAGGAAATTATCGTTTTAATATAACGTAAATAACTATTCTGAAATATGCTGTACAAACAAACTTGATTGATTCATTTAAGATAGAGCAAGCAAAATAAGCATTTAACACTGCAATGTTTGCTAAGTAAGCACATTCAAGAGATTACTGACTTGCAACTATCCCAATAGCACCCAGGTGGTCTACATCTACAAAGAAATTTCTCCATAAATTAATATAAATCATAATCACTACCATTACAAGATGATAACTAAAAAGACAACTAAATAGCTAACTTTAATTGAATAGAAAATCTGTAGAAAGAACTGAAGATTGGTACAAAGAAGAGGCCCAGAAAAATTTCAAAATTTATATGGGTCAATAATCATTCCTGAACAATGAAACCAGTTTCTCCATGCAAGATAAAGCTTGCAATAACAAATTTTATTTAAAATGAATATTTCTTCTCAGTGAAAGTCCACAAGACTTCACATATTAAACAAACTTCTTTGAATTTGAATTATTTGGGGCATTTCATATGTGCTATAGGCTAATAGCTCATAGACTAATTCATATTAGCCTTTTTAGAAACACATACAATACTTTATTTCCCCGCTGTAATTATGGAGCCTCAAAAAAATTCTTTTAGGCTTCTATGAAGTTGCTAGAAATGTCTTGAATCAAGATTAAGAGTCGTATGAATCAAATATCAACACTACATGAGAAACTGAAAGCTGTTGAGTTTTACAGGTGAAACGGAAATTTAGGAAAGCAGTGAAGCGGCCCCAGCAGTTGTGCTTCTTTGCATTTTATTTGCTTTTAATACAGAGCATATGCATATTTAATCTTACAAGAAAAGTTATTACAAGCATCCACAAACACATACATACTTCATCCACATGTGAGAACATCTTGCCATTTTGTTCTTCAGAAATTAAAAAGGAAACACCTTAAAAACACTCAGTCACGTGAGTTTGGTCAAATTTCAATAAATAGGTCACAATAAATGAGTCAAAGTCCAACCGTACTCCATTTTGTGATTAAGCAACATCTTGTGCAAAGATGTGGAGACAAAGGAAATGTTTCAGTCTGTATACAGACTCCTATCCTGGGCCAAAACTTGAGATAAAGTAGCTGGAAAACCTCTAATTTTGTCAGTTCAGCTGCACTAAAACTGAAGTAGAGGGCACTTTGTTGCCACATTATTTCCAAAAAAGAATGAAAAGTTACACCACACAGCAGTCTCTCTCACATGTGTAAAGTATAAGGCCAAGAAGCTCCACCTAGCGGATGGAGGACAATATGTACAACAAAGATATAAAGTACTGTGCAAAAAACAAAAGTACAGATGGCTGATCAGCTTTCTATGAAGGTTTCCAAAAATACTCAGGGTGGGAGCCTTAAAGCCTGTAACACCTAATTTTTAACCCTCAATGGGAGCTTACTTGTTTTCTTATTTAAAACATGATCCAAGTTATGCAAGCAGGGCAGAAGGAGAATATAACAAAGTCATTTAAATTTTTTGTGCTCTTTCAGGTAAACTGGGGGACATTGAGAATGGAAATGGAAAAACGTAGCAGATCAATAAAATTGAGGCATATTTGTGCCACATAGGAAAATTACATTTAAACAGAAAGATGATTAAATAAAAGACAACTGGTCCTAAATGCAAACTCCAAAACGTTTTCTCTTGTATTTGCTGCCAGTATAGATGCAACAACTCTTATGGGGATTTTCATATAGCAAATATTGTTGATCACATTGTAAAAATGTTGATTCTACTGTTCTTATCTGACTACAATGTGCAAAAAAAAAAAATAGACAACAGAAAGCTGTTGAGTTGTGCTTTCGCTAATAATCTGAGGGATGAATCCAAACTTTAGACAGGACAGTTTTACCAGCAATCCATCACATTAGTAAATAAAGAACATACACTGCATGTCCTTTTGTTATGTCCACACCCTTGGTGAACACAGATTCAACAAAGCCCTTTAATTTGGAAAACAAAAACACTTCACGAAACCACAGGACAGTCAATCAAGGCGTTAACCAGTCATGTTTGACAGAAAGGATCTGTACAGACAAACAGAATTAGGCCTGTGGTATCTTAGCACTAAACATCAGTAGTCTTAAGTTGGACGTCCATCTCAAATTATCCCACCTGCAGTCCGCTTTGCATCAGAGACAGTTTCGCAGCTAATGTGACTCTGCAGTTCTCACATCTGCTGGAGATCATCTCTTTTAGCTTTTATTATGAACTCTATCAGTTACCAGCAGCCCACGAGACATAATATTCAGCCCAGTGATGAAGGTCAAATGTCTCTGGTCATTTCTAGTGGACACATTTCTGAGGCTGGAAGTCAATGATGGAATTGTGCATGTGTGTGTGTGTGTTTGTGTATGCGCACACATTATATGTTCAAAGTCTTCTTAATCATGACATTTGCTGTGGCACGCTTCAGTTCTCTTCTCCGATTCCTACCTTCACACCAGCTGTCTGCACTACTGTCTTTACTCCATCAGTCCTTTCTCAGATACAGTCCTGTCCAGCAGGCTAACTGAGGAAATGTTGCACAAACACAGAGTCATTTATATGCCTTCACATTTAAGTACATATATCAGCACAGAAACAGAATTGAGCCAACATTTTTAACCCTCCTCAAATCATGACCTAAACTTCATAATCTTACTAATCCAGGATATAAGTTAGCAGTGAGGAGGTTTAGGTTATATGATGTGGGAGTAGATTTTGCTGTTCCAGTGTGATCCAGGAGGCGGTCAGTTGGTCTCGTAGGAGGAGAGCAGTGCTGCGTCCACAGGCTCCATGCAGGAGGGGCAAGTGAAGGATCTCATCAGCCAGTCGTCTATACAGTCCATGTGGTAGATGTGCATGCAGGGCAGGAACCGGATGGGGTCTCCATAATCAAAGTCCATCATGCAGATGACACACCTGTGGAGGTGAACACAGAATCTTGGTAACAGCCAGTATGTTTACTAAACTGAGTTTGTGTTGACAAACTTATTACTGCAACAGAATGGTTTCTAGGGTTGCACAATATTAGAAAATCTTGCAACGGCGATATTATTGGTAAATATTGTGAAGGACTCCTAAAACATATTAGCCAACAATCCAAATCCACACAGTGTTTTGCAACATGAATATTGCTAACACTGATTTTGCAATAATGATATAATGGGCAAACCACTAGGTGGAGCCAAACCAATCATGTTTGACATGAAATATTTGTCAAATATGATTTCTCATAAAAAAACATATTCTTTAAATAAAAAATTAAACAACTTTCATACAGAGCAGCTTTTAGTCTTTTCATCTCCATCTCCTCTAAAGCTCATAGATGGTGTAGAGTTACACTCTCAGAGCACAAGGAAGAGGTGAACAGTAATTAAATGAAGGTTGTTAGCTTATTCTTAATTGGATTTTGGTCTAGACTTTGACTGGGCCACTGAACCAAAACAATACTCATTCTGGGTGTGTGTTTAAGGTCATTATCCTGCTGGAAGATGAACCTCTTCTCAAGCCTTTTCCGGCCTCTAACTCTCTTATTCCAGGATTGACCTGTATAAAGTTCCATCCATATTCCCACACACTGACTAGATTCTCTGTCCCTGCTGAAGAGAAGCATCCCCATCAGGCGGTGCTGCCACCACCACCAAGTGATGTGCAGTGTTATTACATTTTGGTAACCTGAATATTACCCCGATCAGCGTTAGGTTTGTACTCACTCTCTGATCTTCTTTTCAGAGCCATCGCGGCCTGGGTCGTACACACCCTTTGGGAGGTGCTGGATGAGTCCGATGCGTTGAGCGATGCGGACCTGCTCCTCTTCAGTCAGCTGAGTGGCCAGTCGGGCCTGGCTGGGTGTTGGGTGGTAGACAGGCACGTGGATCTGCTCCTGCAGACAGAGACTCTCATTAAAATATATCCAACAATTATAACAGTCTTGATAAATGTGGGCAGTGAAGGGAAAGACTTGTAGTAAATATTCATGCTACCTGAAGTTTTATTAGTAGGTCAGATCATGGGGGTCATACATCTGTGGTATGTGGGTGTTTTAACACTCACTTCCAGTGAAATGGTTAAAACACACTCACTTTTACCGTAGATTTGATTAAAATCTTCACTTCAAGTCTGATTCTCCAGCATAAATATGATTTTATATTTGTGCCTCCAACTTGAGCGCAGTGAGACTTATCTGAGCGCATACATTTAGGTGAACAAATAATCTGTTGAGTGTACATTTAAATCTTACACACTCTTGCTCAATATGTGTTCGTATGAGGGGCCGTTTAGGAAAAAATTTACGTTTTGTCTCTCACACACTACCAAAACCTCTCGCATACTCCAAAAAAATAGCCACGCACACTCCAAAAAATTACGTTTTGTCTCTCACACACTACCAAAA
>CAEGAG010242138.1:0-13105 GCA_903067065.1 Brachyrhaphis terrabensis | reverse complement strand
TGAATCAGACCTGACAGAGTGTGGCATCGATATCAGAGCAGCCTCAGTGTACTCAGGAGTGTTCACACAGATCTTTAAAGAGGAGAGAGGGCTGTACCAGGAGAAGGTGTTCTGCTTTGTCCATCTGAGTGTTCAGGAGTTTCTAGCTGCTCTTCATGTTCATCTGACCTTCATCAACTCTGGAGTCAACCTGATGCAAATAGATCAACCAACCTCAGAGAACTTTAAAACAAAGGAACCCAAATCACTCCACGAGAATGCAGTTGACAAGGCCTTAGGTAGTACAAATGGACACCTGGATTTGTTCCTTCGCTTCTTTTTGGGTCTTTCACTGCAAAGTAACCAGAGTCTCCTGCTTGACCTGTTTACTCAGACAAAAAGCAGCACAGAAACCAGATGTAAAACAGTTCGGTATATTAAGGAGAAGATCAGTGAGGATGTGTCTGCAGAGAAAAGCATCAATCTGTTCCACTGTCTGAATGAACTGAATGATCGTTCTCTAGTGGAGGAGATCCAACAGTCTCTGAGGTCAGGAAGTCTCTCCAACGATGAACTGTCTCCAGCTCAGTGGTCAGCTCTGGCGTACATCCTTCTATCATCAGGGCAAGATCTGGACGAGTTCGACTTGAAGAAGTACTCTGCCTCGGAAGAGGCTTTCCTAAGGCTGCTGCCAGTCATCAAAATCTCAAGCAAAGCTTTGTAAATAATCAAACTTTCCTTAAAACACATTTCTTTATTTTTTACATTAAAAAAAACATTTACCAGCCTTGTTTTCGTTACTGCAGACTGAGCGTCTGCAACCTCTCAGTAAGAAGCTGTGAAGCATTGTCTACAGTCCTCCGCACTACGTTCTCCTGCCTGAGAGAGTTGGACCTGAGCAACAACAACCTGCAGGATGCAGGAGTAAAACTTGTAGCTGCCGGACTGAAGACTCCAACCTGCAAACTCCAAATTTTGAGGTAAGGACTAGTACATTTTCAAATTAAAAAATGAATGAATTAATTCATTGTTAAATTTGAACAGCATATATTCCAACACTGAAGAAGATATGTACTATACCAGGTTAAAGGGGCAGGATTATGAATTTTTCAAGCACATATTGCCATTTTGTAGCACAATCAAGTCACTGTTACCTTCAGTTGGTATAAAAATGGTATGCATCTATCAAATGTGGTGTTGTAATTTGATACCTTGAAGTTGGCCCTCAAAGGAGTGTCTCTTTAAGACCAGCGTTGCACTGAGAAGTAGCTCCTACAGTGAGACCAGCTGATGCAGATTTCCACCAGGTGTTTGCTAATTGCTGCTGGCTAGTCTGAAGGGAGAATTTCACTTTAGGTTTCCTATAAGCTACATGGAGAGCAAAACACAAATATATGGAATGTAAAAACAAGCTTGTTGTTTTCTCAGCAAAAATATTTCTAATATTTCTATTGACTGGAAATTTACTCCAGGTGTCGTCTCAACCCCAGTAATCCACATATTGGGTACAAAATATAAAAAGAACATAAATTAAGTTATGTGTAATGAAATTGAAGTAAGCAATGGAAAAAGGCAGAGAGCCATATTAATTTTTTCAGTATTTAGAATGAATTCCTGTGGCTATGTGCAAATCAAAATCTGGTTTTATGTGAACTGACAGTTTATATAAGGGTTACTCATTACAGTTGGAATACAAAGAGAAAAACAAAACTTTATCCAACTCAATCATGGTTATCATATGGTATTCTATGAAGGTTATCTGGCTGCCTGGTCACAGAGGAAGGCTGTTTGGTTCTGGGTGAAGCTTTGACCTTTAACCCCTCCCAATTGAGAGAGCTGGACCTGAGCTACAATCATCCAGGAAACACAGGAGTCGAGGTTCTCTCTGCTCACCTAGAGGATCCTGGTTGCACACTAGAAAATCTCAGGTACAGAATGTTTTTGTTTTTTTTATCTGTTTGTCTAAAACAGTTTGCAGCAAAGTAAGTACCAACAACCACATTGATTTCCAAACCCAACAAGTCAATGATTACTGTCACTGTTTGTCTAATAGTTTACGGAACTGTGTGACAAAAGCTCAAAGTTCTCTGCTTGTTCAACAGATGTTTGGTTTTGTTCTTTGTTGTAAAGTCATATTGTTCCACTTCAACAGCAACAAGTAATATACGTTTAAGTATAGAACCATATTTTTTCTCCAGTAGCATTTGAAAGGTTTTCTAAAAGAAAAGGATGGATGAAGGTAGAGAAGAGGCAAAGTGTAAAGAGGGAAGATCTGGTAGTTTGTGTTTTTAATATTGTTTCTTGCCTTTATTGGCATTTCTTTTTTTAATTATAGTTTTATAATAAAATAACTAAAGATTAGATGTCTTAGACCCTACTTCTATTTATGTGTCTTAATATTCAACTGACGGCTGAACATGTTATCCCTCGTCCTTTCAGGATGGAGCCCGCTGGAGTCCAGTGGTTGACCCCGGGTCTGAGGAAGTGTAAGTCCTTTTTTTTTTTAAATCTAATTCATGATTACAAACCTGCTAATATTTAGAAATCAGGAATAAAATAAATGAGTGAAACATCCTGAACAGCATCTGGACTGTTTGCTGTCTCCATCAGACTCCTGTCAGCTCTCCATCGACACAAACACAGTGAGCAGAAAGATGAGAATCTCTGGCGATGGAAGGAAAGTGACGCATGTGGTGGAAGACGAGCCGTACCCTGACCACCCAGACAGATTTGATGTTCCGCCTCAGTTTTTGTGTTGCGATGGCCTGTCTGGTCGTGGCTACTGGGAAGTGGAGTGGGGAGGACAGGCTCTTGTAGCGGTCAGCTACAAAAAGATTCAAAGGAAAGGAAACACTCACGACTGTCTGTTTGCCTGGAATGACCATTCCTGGAGTCTGAGGTGTTCTGAAAATGGCGTATTTTCTGTCCTTCAAAATAAAGCTGAAACAACAGTTTTAGCGTCATCGTCCTCCGTCTCTAACAGAGTAGCGGTGTATGTGGACTGCCTTGCTGGTACTCTGTCCTTCTACAGAGTCTCCCATGGCTCCCTGGTCCACCTCCACACCTTCAGCACCACATTCACTGAACCTCTCTATCCTGGTTTTGGCTTTGGGTTGTTGTACACTTCAGGTTCCTGGATTTCCCTTTGTCCGACAGAATAGACCGCTAACCGGCAGGCTCAACTAACGCACTCATTCGGTGGTTGCCTAGCAATAACCTATTAAATAACTTGCGCAACAGCAGTTTCATGTTTCTCCACTGGTCCTCATAACGGCTTTAAACTAGACAATGCCATTGTGTGAAAGCTGTGGATATAAAGCGTTTACATTGTGATGTTTTTTTAGCCAAATCGTCCAGATCTACTGCAGTTGGTAGCACTGCTGGTTCTCTGCATTCAAATCCCCAAAGGGAAGCAAAAAAAAACATGATTTTTCTTTTTTAATCAATATTTTGGTTCCATGTCTAAAACAAAATATGAAGTTTCTTGATATCTTGCTGTTACATGTTTTGTTTTTTTGTTGTTTTTTTTCTTTACACCCTCTTGTTGAAGTTTTTGGCCTGTTTACGATGACAGAAAATTCCCATGATTCTAAGATAATATTTTCTGTTTTCAGACCATTTGTTCAGGTATAAACCAATAGATAAACCAGTTTGCTTTAACTAGGACAGTTATGATAAAGTCAGTTTGTGTCCAATTCTACAGTTTACCTCATTTTAATTAATTTCAGATATTTTCTTGCTAGTTAATATTCCAATATTCCATTAATTTGCTTATGTGAATATTGTTGGATAGCTGAGCTTACAGGTATTTTTTTATTTATGTTCTGTCAAAGTTTTGTTTTCTGTAACATTAAGTCTCTTGTTTGTTTTTTTTGGTGGTGGTGTGTGTATTTATATATATATATGTGTAATACTGAAATACATTTTTAGTATGTTATCCATTGGATATATTTATTAAAATTGTATTAAAAATGTAAAATAAATACATTTTTATTACTCCTTAAAAATGTATTTTGGTACACTTTCCAAAAGTATTTTTTCCAAAGTATATTTTAAATTCTATTTAAATATATGACTACATTTATACTTCGGATAATCCATTTGTAAATATGTATATTTTAAATGTACATTTTAAAAATAAAATGATACTTTTCTGAAGTTGTACTTTTGATAGTATTTTGAAATAGTTTCTCTGTATATTTTAGTAACTCTTACTAAATCTTTTTATGGCCCTGCCCTTTTTATCACAGAGGGAGGTTCCTTTGCTAAAAGTTAGCACAAGACGGCACCATTTCCCGTATCCTCCAGCCAAAAACCTGACTGGTATAATCCTGGATCACTTTAAGACTGGCCTCTCCTCCTGAGCGTTTCCTCTGTGAACTTTACTTTCATTTCAGTTGCGAAAAAGCTCAACCTGTGGTTATTAGCTCCAAATAAAGGTAATCCACTTTTAATGTCTGACTCTGAAATCAGCAGATAACTTTAACTACATAGTTTCTGTGGTGAGTTATTGCTCAGCAGATGACAGGAGTTTCTCTTCCAGAAGTCTGCCGGCTGGAGGAAGTGAAGAGGAGTGGCAGCTCTCCCTGCTGCCTGGCGCTCTGAAGCGGGACCGAGCGGGTACCAGCAGATCGGCTTCGGCTGTCCAGGTCTTTAAATTGACTCCACAACTCCACGAGTAACTGCAGGTCGGCCTTAAATTATATATTTTCAGGGTCAGTGTCATCTCAGTCGGTGAATGTTTCTGCTTTTCCTGGACTGTATTTTTGCAAAATGAGCCATAGCACTTTGGCCATGGGACATTTTCTTCCCACTTTCTAGTAAAAAGAAGTAAAAATAAAATAAAATTCCAGGCAGGAATTTTGAGGCATATAGGTGTAAAAGGGTCGAAAGTTGGCCTGACCGATCCAACAGGTCAAACTGCTCAAGATTTGATAGAAACAAATCAGAATGCACAATGGATCACTGCAGCTCAATGTATGTTTCTTTTGAAGATAAAGGTAAAAGGCTGAGCTGATGTGAATACAGCGCCATGGATCAGTTTGAGGACAAAGAGAGGAGATTATCGGGATATATACAGTGAGTGGGGAATGGGGGGGTATTTTGTCACCATTGTTACACACTTTGAATGTCACACGGTAAAAAGCTCGAGGGGTTCCACACAACCCTTCTTAGAACTGCAGAAGGGTTCAAACCTCCTGTTAGCTCACAGAAAGAGCGCCAAGCTGCCAAATAAACAAAAGTAAACGGACCAATACTGATATTGATACTTTTTCATATTTAAGCGTCATAGATCCAAAGAATCCAAAAGACCTAGGAGAAGATTTTGCCAAACATTGTATGTGACAACAAAATACTGTATTATCACAATCAATATTTTTGTTCAGAAACATTGGAACAGTAACAAACAAAGTTTCCCTTAACATTAGAAAATAAATCTTTCTTGACGTAGAAAAGGAGAAACCACAATAAAAAAATTAAATAAAAATTCTTTCTTTCTTTGTTTCTTTTTTCAAATCAATATTATCAATATTAGGATCAATCTGCCCACCTCTACTTTCAGGCATATGGTACAAATATCCAAACACAGCCTGACATATGTGATCAGTTCAGATACACACTATTAAATAATTGCTCACCTAGTTATTGCAAGTGTTAAACACGCAAGATACAGCCATGCTGAGGATGCATAGATATGAGAAAAATCATGACTGGTTAAATATTTGGAAGATTTATCAAAATATTTAATAATTAAATAGATGACAAATGTCCTCCAGCAATGCCAATTTTGAGCAGCAGGACAACCTAATAACTCCAGCGCATCATCTCACACAGCACCGCTATGTGGATGCTCTGGGTCTAAAGCCAAAAGGCGGCTCAGATTATATTTATATTTGCATGTTCCACAAACTGTGCGGGCAAAATATGTCTGAGTGGGATTAAGTGTGGGTGAGCATTTGGTCCGGACCCGTATACAGACATGGGCCTGATGTCTTTTTTTCTTTTCTTTCATCCCAACAGCCTGTTGAAAAGAAAATGTTGCCACAGTATATAAATAGTGCATTTGGTCCAGATGTGGCACAAATACAGAATTCTTATTTTATGTTTAGGTAGATTTAGTCCAGACATGGACCGTTTCAGAGTCAAAACATGTTGGAACAATCTAGGGTCCCAACATGGGACATGGGTGATCAGACCTCTTGGAGGTGCTGTGATCTACCTCCACCTGTTGCTACAGACTTTCTACACCTGTTTGTTTGTGTGTCACCAAATCTCTTCACAGATGTAGTGGTATTGTGAGAACATCTGGGAGTTGTGAGCTCCTAGATGTGAAGAGTGAGCAGTCAGAGGAGCACCACACTCCCTTTAAACAGAAAGTCCCAACTTATGAGAAAAGGTGAGCTGTTTCTAAATGTCATGTAGTAAAATGTAACTGAGTCAGTTTTAAAACGTTTATCTTTATGTAATAATCAGTTTGAGTTTTGTAAAAAAAAAAAATTTTAAAAGTCATTCCTCTTAAATTGCCTTGCTGTAAAAAAAAAAATTGTCTCATGAAAATCTAAAAGAGAGATCATATCTCTCCTGTTTTAGCTTCTCTTGATGATCTGACCTTCCTCCTTCTTGCAGGGCGGAACGTGCTGGAGTCCAGAAGTTGAGAGAGGAACTAAGGAAGTGTAAGTCTTTAAAACAGCTCACATTCTACCATTACACAACCAGGAGTCATAATCTAATTCGTAAGGCACAGTGCCCTCCACTTAGCCTACCGCTATATTATCATGAAGTCCACAAAATGCAGAAAAGATTGTATTCACTGACTCCTCCTGGCACTGGAGGAGTCAGGAGGAGTGATTACCTCAACCTCCTGGATTTCCTTTGATAGAAACTTGACTGTATTGTTTGCACTCTAGAATCAGCTGGAATGTAAATGATGTCATGACATGCTGTGAGCTGTCATTGTATAAATAAACTGAAATGAATTAACTTTTGGACAGCGATATGCCCTGGTTTGAAAACCAGAAACCACATTCAACCTTTAGAGCTCGCTTTTTGGCTTGAGCGTCATCTGCCTCATTAGACTATTTATTTGCAGTATTAATTAGAATGTATGTCAAAATGGAAATTACACTTATCTGCAGCTGGATTGACAAACAAAGAAACAAACTTTTGGCTTGTGGTAAAATTAACTGTATCTGCTTATCTCTGATATATAGTATACATATCTGCATGCCCATTTCATAATTAATTAGCAAAAATTTTCTACTTACCTTTTTTTGGACTCTGTTTTTTAGTTCAAAAAGTTTCCACTCTTTTCTAAATCTATAACAGTATGATACTGTCATGAAAAACTCTTTCATTTGAAAACTTTTTGAGCATCTTTACAATAATATGCACCGAGCTGAATTGTGTTTTTTTTCCTTCAGATTCCTGCAGTCTCACCTTTGACTCAAACACGGTTCACAGAAACCTGAAGCTGTCTGGTAACAACAGGAAGGTGACCCGTGTGAACACGGCTCAGTCGTACCCGGATCACCCAGACAGGTTTGACGGCCAGTGGCCTCAACTGCTGTGCAGTGATGGTCTGACTGGTCGCTGCTACTGGGAGGTGGAGTGGAGCGGAGTGGTTTACATTTCAGTGAGCTACAGAGGGATCAGCAGGAGAGGATACAGAGACTGTGTGTTTGGTTGGAACGACCAGTCCTGGAGTCTGAAATGCTGCGATCTTGATGATTGTTACTCTGTCTGGCACGATAACAGAGGAAAACTCACTGCCACCTCTCACATTGACCCCGCACCCTCCGATTCAGACTCTGTCAACATTAATTTTGACCCCGCCTCCCCTGACTCCGTCTCCGCCTCCTCTGACTCCATCCCCTTGTGTGCTGACTCCGCCTCCTCTTACTCCACCTCCTTGTGTGCTGACTCCGCCTCCTCTGGCTCATGCAGCAGAGTAGCAGTGTATGTGGACTGTCCTGCTGGCATCCTGTCCTTCTACAGGTTCTCCTCTGGCTCCCTGGTCCACCTCCACACTTTCAGAACCACATTCTCTGAACCCATCTATCCTGGATTTGGGTTCTGGTTTCCTGGATCCTCAGTGTCTTTATGTCAAATTGAGTACAAAATTTCCTCCTATTAGAAAACACATGGTGACATTTTATTTGAAGGGGTGTGCATAAGACTGACATGACACTGTCATAAACATAACATAACAGCTGTTATGTACATGGATTTTTCAAGACTGGTTATGACCATTATCAAGAAGTGTCATTCTGTATATAATGACACTTTTAATTGACTTTTAATGTAGGTTTTAGTACAACTTTGCATTAAAAGTGTCATTATTTAACAAATGAAATATCATGACGACAGTCATTCATGAAGACTGGTTCATGTATATAACATGTTATGTCATGTTTATGACAGTGTCATCATGTCAGTCTTTTATGTACACTCCATCAAAGTGTTACCAAACACATTATTGAGGCATAAATGGTCTACATTATTTCTTATGTCATACTTTAAGTATTTATTTTTAAATTTCAATGTTCAATTGCTTAGCTCTACATTTTTTATTGTCTCAGGATTTAAAGCCCAAACTTTTGGAGATGCAGAGAGAATCTCCATGCACATCATCCCAACCTGATTGGTTTGATGATGACTCAAAGTTGTTTGAGGTGAGTGTTGCCATTTAAAAACATCTAGCAAAACACAAAAAACAACTATCAATCTGAGGCAGGAATAATTCCACATTTTAATGAATTCAAATCAATTTCAATGGCACTAATGAGTTGAACAATTCAAAGAAAGAATGTGGCATTAAAATGATTCAAAAGGTTTATAAACCATTTACTAATTCTGCTACTACAGTTACAAAGATGTTAAGGTGAGGATAAACATCTAATGTTAAATGTCCTGTACTTATATATTGCTTTATCCAGTCCAGAGGACTCCAAAGCTTCTCATGTCATTCAGTCATTTACTGTGGAGAGCTACGGGATAGTAGCCGCAACTGTCCTCTGACCACTACCAGTCAAACACTGGACAACACACACAAACACACATAGGACAAACATTTGGCTCACATTTTGTGTTTCGTAACTTTATATTTCAATAGAAAATTATTGATGTTTGTAAATTTCAGGCTCCTTCAAGCTTCAGACCAGAAGTGGAAACTCACAATTTGCAGGTTTCATACAGGTAAACAACACTGATGACTTTTTCACTCAAAATAATTCTGAATATATTTGATATTAACATATAATTCAGTATTTATAGGTGATTATTGGGTCAAACCCGGCTATGGTTCATTGTTGTGTTCATGGAGTCATTTTGTGTGTTACAGGTTCCAGTGTCCAGGTCCAGGTGTGTTCCAGTGCACTTTGACCTCTCTGGTGTTTGTTGTGACCCAGCCGGCCAAACTGTGTTACAGAATCATCCAATGGGACGAGAGCATCCTTCAGCCAGCTGGGAAGACCCCTGCTGGGCCCCTGTACAGCATCAGCTGTTCTCATGAAGCAGTGTGTGGGCTCCACCTCCCACACTGCCAAAGTACAGACAGTAAGTTACTGGAAACTGAAAAGTAAAGAATAAAGAACTTGTCTGATTCAGAGTTCTATTGACTTTACATTGTAAACCTGTGAAATGTGAAGCTGCTGCTGGAAGCAGAAATCAGTGTGTTGGTGTGTTTGTCCTCAGTGTTGCCCAGTGAAGGCCTGCTGTCAGTGGTTCATGTTTCCTCTGATGATGGACTGAACTTCCTGGAGCCGCTGAAGATCACTGACACTCACATTGTGGTCAGGGTCTCTGACCTTTCAGCGTTCGGTCTGGTCTGGGACTTCAGAAAGTGGTTCAAAGAGAGAAAGGATCCGGTACCGAGTCAAGTCCTGCTGTACCTCGGACCTCTGAAACCGAAATCTCAGAACCAGAAGCTTTATGTGTTTCTGCTGCCCAGGAACATCCCAATGTACGAGGTATGGATAATAATAACACAGCAAGTTTTAGAAAACAGAGTCAAAATCTACCTACCCACTGCAAACAGCATTATTGAATAAATGTCCAGATTTATAAATAAAAAGAAAACTTTTAATCTGCATCCTGAAAATTATTTACATGTGAAATAAAATTTGAAGGTCTGAAGAGGTTTTTTTTCTTTCCAGGTCAGCAATTGCCAGAGGGACTGTAAGTTCATCCGCTCCACTTCCAACTGCAAATTCATAAAAGACAAGAAATACATCCTCACATGTCCAATAGCTTCACAGCTCTATAAAATACAACCTGAGGTGAAACTTAGTAGTAGAAATGCTTCAGTGTCTCAACAGAAGCCCCATTCATATATATAGACCTATTCTTTCATTAAATACTTAATGTTTTTTGTTGTATTTTTGTTAGGGACAAACTAAAGTAGGTTGAATAAAAAACTGAAAGATCTTATGATGATTTATTCTAGCCTGATGGAGGTGAAGCAACATGTTCTGATAGAAACATGAACAAACTTTTTGACTGTTTTCTGTTTCTAGAGAGCGGAGTTCGAGCTAAACTTTGGAAATCAATACCACCCAACATTTGAGATCCGTTTTCCCATCAACACAGAGGAAGTGATGATAATAATCAAAGATGAAGCAGAAACGGTTGTCTGGGAGTACGACGTCGATCTAACAGGTAAAGTCTTCACCGATCGCTAACATCGCTCCAGCCTGTAGTTCAGGAACTGAAAGCTCATCTTCAAGTTTTTATTTCACAGCATTGAACCGTTTCTGCTTTTGTGAAGGCATTTCACTAAATGTTACACAAAATAAAAAATAGTTAAATTCAAATTCCAAAATACTTATAATAATCTCTATGCTTTGAGTTATTTTATCAGATTATTAGACTAATGTTTCTGTCCTGCTTTTTCTGTTCAGGTCACTCACAAGATGACGTCCCATCAAGTGTCACAGTCCAGTCAGAGGTCAGGTTCTTCTTGTTCTCAGTAATTAGTTCAGATTTACTAACAAGAAGAGGAGCATGAAACCAAGATTTCATAAATAATGAATAAATTGGTTGGGCATTTTTTAGGAGACTAAATAATTCAGACCAAAACAGACCAGGGAATTTCTGAAGATAGATGTTCTTATTCATGCTAAATATGTAAATATAGGATTTTAGTAACCACCCTTTCATTGAAGTGTTCCAAATGACAGATGTAGGATAAATAAACCGATCAACTTGCCCATTTCTGTTGGTGGAAATTCACTGTTTTAATCCCAAATAGAGTCCTAACCTCCATGTTGACCTGCTGAAGATCCTGGATGAGCTGAATGAGGAAGAGTTCAGCAGGTTTAAGTGGTTCCTAAGGAACGAATCGCAGAGCAGTGGCTTCAGAATGAGAGAGTCTGCAGTGAGACAGGAGGTGGTGGAGCGGCTGCTGCATCTGAGGAAGTTCTTCAAACTGTGAGGAGAACATTAGGGATGATGGGCAGGAACGATCTGGTGGAGCAATTATAAAAACTAGTTACTTGTTTACCATACAGTCATGTTTATGGTTATGTTTGTTTCAGCCATTTTGATGGTTTCTGTCTGCAGGAGGTGAGTTTACATTTTGACAACTTTGAAATTTTGAATTTCATCTTAGAAAATTTCTAGAAAAAAAATCAAAAATATTCAACAATTGTAGTCAGAAATTTCAACTTTTTCTTTTACTAGAATTTTTCTGAGATTAATTTTAAAATTCTGAGGGTTTTTTTTTTGCAAATTTTCAAGTTTTGGAGCTCAGAAATGTACATGTTTTCTCTTCAACCAATGGCAAATATTGACCTTCCAGCCCCGAAAATGATTTCACACAAATTTTATTTCATTTTGTTTTTATATCATTGAATATTTTTTGTGTAATTCTAATTGTCATGAAGTAGAAAATGTTTTTTTCATTCTCAGAATCATTTTATATTTCACTTTCAGCTCATTTGTAAGTACCAGGAGGACCTTTTGTCTCCAATTCATCCCTATTAAAGTTGGAAACAGCTGCCCCTTGTGGTAATAAGATGAAGTAAATACAGTCTGTAAAGTAAAAAGAAAAAAAAAATTATTTTCGATGACACTTTAAACAATGTTGCATATAACATAAATCTATGTATAAATCTGTATAATTTATTTTGATATTTTTCATTCATTTAGAAGTAGATATCTAGAATAGTGATGTTTATTTAGTTTTTACCACTAGATGGCAGCACGCAGTAAGAATCTGCCTGTTTCTTTTACTAGAAGAAGAATCATAAGGAATACAGAAGGACAAGAGGTCTCACTCTGTTGCTTTTTTGTGGACAAACGTGAAATCACGTGAAATGTTCGTGTACTTAATTTAATTTCATTGTGAAATGCAAATATGTGTGTTAATTTAAGTAAAACATTAACTAAAAAAATAATAAAATCTCTGTCGCATTTATTGCATAAAGCGACCGAGTGATCAGTCCTCACACGAACTAGACGATCTCTGCTCGTCTCGCTTCTCCGTGTTTGTGTTTGTGTTGCTCGAAGATGTTTCTGAAGAAGGTTGTCCGGTCGGGCGTTTATGGATTTAGAAATGTCTCTGGACGAGGAGGACAGGTGTTGTCTGCAGCTGCTGCCAGGTGAAACACGTCACTTCCTATCTCACTCACTACCATTCATACCCAAAACAAAGTATCTGCTGTGGGGAGAAAAATCACAGTTTTTCACGCAAAAATATCTCGTGTGTTTTACTGCAGTCATATTTGACGTCACACTGTGACAAAAGTGTAAAATATTCTATTTAATTCAGAGTTGGGTCGTAAATAGGTCACAATAACCTTTGACACACTTCAAAGGTGTGACGTTCATAGTTAGCTGTGATGTCAGTTGATGTTATCAGTGCCTTAAAACTTTATTTCTAACGATATAAATACAAAATTCTGTGTATTTTATTAAAAGGTTTAACACAAAGAGGTGGAAGGAAATTATGGAGAATTTTTCTGCTTTAAAATGAAACTTTTATGACCTTTCAGCAAAAATAGTAGCGGCAGCATCATGCTGTGGGGAACCGTTTCCTTTCTACGGGCTTCTTCTGTGTGTCTGAACAGGAAGCAGCACTCTCAGGCCGAGCAGCAGGGGTCAGAGGTCACCTCCATCCGACCGGAGA